>OX439379.1:12454930-12529378 GCA_949319315.1 Zelleria hepariella
AACCCCCCGTCTGCTGTGCGCAGCTGGTCTTTGGTGACCTTATAACTCTGTGTAAGCAGAAGTATATTTTTTGTTTTTTAGGGGGGGACTCCGCCCCCCAACCCCCCGTCTGCTATGCACAGCTGGTCTTTGGTGACCTTATAACTCTGTGTAAGCAGAAGTATATTTTTTGTTTTTTAGGGGGGGGCTCCGCCCCTCAACCCCCCGTCTGCTGTGCGCAGCTGGCCTCTGGTGACCTTATAACTCTGTGTAAGCAGAAGTATATTTTTTGTTTTTTATGGGGGGGCTCCGCCCCCCAACCCCCCGTCTGCTGTGCGCAGCTGGCCTCTGGTGACTTTATAACTCTGTGTGAGCAAAAGCATATTTTTTGTTTTTTAGGGGGGGGCTCCGCCCCCCCAACCCCCCGTCTGCTGTGCGAAGCTGACCTCTGGTGACCTTATAACTCTGTGTAAGCAGAAGAATATTTTTGTTTTTTAGGGGGGGGCTCCGCCCCCCAACCCCCCGTCTGCTGTGCGCAGCTGGCCTCTTGTGACCTTATAACTCTGTGTAAGCAGAAGTATATTTTTTGTTTTTTAGGGGGGGGCTCCGCCCCTCAACCCCCCGTCTGCTGTGCGCAGCTGGCCTCTGGTAACCTTATAACTCTGTGTAAGCAGAAGTATATTTTTTGTTTTTTATGGGGGGGCTCCGCCCCCCCAACCCCCCGTCTGCTGTGCGCAGCTGGCCTCTGGTGACCTTATAACTCTGTGTGAGCAGAAGTATATTCTTTATTTTTAAGGGGGGGGCTCCGCCCCCCCAACCCCCCACCTGCTGTGCGCAGCTGGCCTCTGGTGACCTTATAACTCTGTGTGAGAAGAAGCATATTTTTTGTTTTTTAGGGGGGGGGGGCTCCGCCCCCCCAACTCCCCGTCTGCTGTGCGCAGCTGGCCTCTGGTGACCTTATAACTCTGTGTGAGCAGAAGTATATTTTTGTTTTTTAGGGGGGGGGGCTCCGCCCCCCCAACCCCCCGTCTGCTGTGCGCAGCTGGCCTCTGGTGACCTTATAACTCTGTGTGAGCAGAAGTATATTTTTTGTTTTTTAGGGGGGGGCTCCGCCCCCCCAACCCCCCGTCTGCTGAGCGCGGCTGGACTTTGGTGACCTTATGACTGTGTAAGCAGAAGTATATTTTTTGTTTTTTAGGGGGGGGCTCCGCCCCCCCAACCCCCCGTCTGCTGTGCGCAGCTGGCCTTTGGTGATCTTATAACTCTGTGTAAGCAGAAGTATATTTTTTGTTTTTAACAATGGCTAGTCCAACCTTTTTTCCTTCTGTGGTCCAACTGGGCTGTCAACGCCAATACAGTGGCTTACATTGTAAACTTTTTTGTGTAAACCTTAATGGCTCGATCTGTTCATATCCTTGCCTATAAAAAAATATTATATCTATGCTATCAGTAGACTCTTTACACTGTTCTTTTACCGCCATCTATGAGATATCGAAAGAACGTGGCCTAGAAAGTATGTCATTGAAATAAAATAATAATCTATGGGGCGTCTTGACTTGACATTCTAAAGTCACAACAATGTCAAAGCTGTATTGGAATGGTTTGAAGAATTTCGTATAAAGCCATCTTATTTTATGGAATAAACGTATGAGGGACTATGAATGTTAACTTAGTTATAGTAAGTATTATAAAGGTATATTATAGCACTTAGTTTGAATTTAAGGTAACACGAAAGGAAGGTAAACAAACAGTGCACACAGTGAACTTTATTTATTCAGGCCATCGTATCTATAGTTTTCCCGGATTTCTGGTGCCTTGTATCCTTTTCTGCTTCATCTTCTTTTCGTGTTGACGGTTGCTGCTTTATTGCTATTGACCATCCTTCCATGCATTATAAATCAAATGCGCCAAACGAAAGTTTCATCTCGTCACCCGGTAATTTTATAAAGCTTGATAGATGCTGTCTTCAAGTATGGATGGAGTCATTGGTTCTTTCAGACTGTTGGTAATTAAGTATAACTAAAACTAAGTTATCTTGCTAAGGTTTCAATAAATTAAAGATTTTCTTGGCTCATGCGTTTGTTGATTACAATAATGTGACAGGTTCCGATGACAGCGATTTTGAAACAACTTTATAACACTGTTGTTCAACGTTTTATTTTAAAACTTACTTGCGGACTTCTTGGTAGGTCAAAACACACCGAAACTCAGTTTTGTTGGATTAAGTAAAGTCAAAAGCTCAACGCTACGTGATGACAGGGTCTCCGGTAAATGGTTTTGTCATTCACTTTAGTACAAATAGCCAATTTATGTTGATATTTGTTGGTTTGCTTTGCCCCTAAGTAAACCAGCGTGATGATATATAGCCTATGTGTTTTTTTATGTCTAAGCTATCTCCATTCCAAATTTCATCCAAATCGTTAGAGCCGTTTTCGAGATCCCCCGTTCAAATATATATATATAGGTATATAGAAATATACAAGATTAGCTCGTTTAAAGTAATAGGATTATAAATACGAAAAGTTAAGTGAGACAGTATGTTTGTTACTCTTTCATACTAAAACGGTTAGATGGAAATAACTACTTTTTTTAATAACCCCGACATTTTAGCTCTAAAATGTCATAAACGGCTCAACCGATTTTGATAACACAAATCTGAGTACTCGTTAGAAAACCTGCTTTCAAATGAAAAAACCGTATCCAAATCGATTCACCCGTTTAAGAGCTACGGACCATGGTACCACAGATAGTCACACCGACAGACACACACATATAGCGGTCAAACTAATAAATAACACTCCTCTTTTTGGGTAGGGGGCTAAATATAGCTACTGCATAGATTGCGTTTTTTTTTCGTTTTTTTTTTTATTTAAGGCAGATAATAGTATGGTAGTCATTAACCGATTTCACAATATCTGTTTTATGGAAATCTTCTGTATGTTCGCCTTCTGTAATGCAGGGGACACAGCAGTTTGATCCGAGTTTTAATTAAGGTGCCGTCCCATGGCGCGGTCGCCTTTAATTTACTCACGGTGAGAACGCTCCAGGCCAGGGGTTCCCAACCCACATATTATACCTAACATTATTTTTTTTGCCGGTCGCAGTTGTAAATTCGATATTTTTGACTATTTAAAGTGTACATGAGTGAGTGTGTGTGTGTGTGTGTGGGTTGAGTTTTTTTTTTCGTACAAGGCTGGGAGTTACTAAACTGCTTATTTAGACTCCGCTGATTCAAGCGCGGTTGAAAGTTGTTTTTTTTTTAACCTAGAAAGTGTATTTTTTGTTAGCTCTTCTTACCTCCCAGCCTTGCGCGACTAAATAATTCGATTCGAAAAGGATAAGTAATTTTAGGAAAATCTGGTGGTTGGTTGGTTAGGTTCGGGTAGCGCAAAAGGTTGGGAACTTATGTTCTAAGGCTAGCGCAATGCCGCTGGGCCCTATTACACTCGCAAAGCTTGCATCGGCAACCGGCTGTTATGCAACTGAACTGCACATATACCTTTAGCGTAACAAAGTATACTTATACATTTTTAAGTGACTTTAAAAAAAGGAGGTACTTAATTCGACCCGTTTTTTTTTTGTTTGTTACCTCAGAATTTTTGCTAGGTGGACTGATTTTGATGTTTTTTTTTTTTGAAAGGTTGTAAAAAATGGTGAAGGTCTGATGAAGAACTTCGGAAATGGATACCGAAACTCATCAACGGACAGCAGCTGATCACTCGGAATCAGTTAGCAAATCATAACCAGTGTGATGAAGGACTTCGAAAATGGAGAACGGAACTTGAAGTCGGTTTTTTTAATTTTTGTTAATTATACCTTTGCTGAGTAATGTGACCTGATTTGTAGTTTTGCTCGAAAAACCAGTGGTACTGCCCAAAAAGCTACCTAGTAGTTGGAGCAAATCTCATAATCAATTTGGTTTATTGTTTAGAATGATGAATTATTAATGTTCAGCTCGTACCGAGGCACCACTAGAGCCGCCGATGGAAAAAAAGCCTAGGGATTATCATTTTTGATGATTCGTTTTTAGCAAAAAACGCAACCAAAAAGAAGATAATATGATTTTTTTCCATTGGCGGCGTTAGTTGTGGGTAGGTTATCACCCTAATAAATTCCTTTTGCACATGAAAACAATAGGTTTTTAATGTCATAAAACAAAAACCGCTGAACAAAAATTGCTCAGATGGGCTACACAATTAAAATAAAAACTGTACTAAGCGTTGTGCATTTCACGCCACGCTACTTTAGTTGAACCCTTATCGCAGCGTATTTCATAAAACTCCTTTTCATAGAAAAGTGTATTTAAGGATGGTATTAATAGTCGTCTGAGATCACCTACTTGAGATCGATCTCAAGTAGGTGAACTCAGAAAAGACAAAATTATGGCTAATGTCAAACTTGAGTAGTTGTCAGCATATTAATAGACACTATCTTGAGATTGACATTGACATTAGCCAAGGCTTGCCAAGGCATTTGAATTTTCTGAGATCACATACTTGAGTTCGAGCTTGAGATGACGACTATTAATGCCACCTTAAATCTCAGACAAATGTTAAAAGAAACAAATAAAAAATGTCCCTTTGTCCATCCACAAACATAGAGTCCACAAGTTCGGAATACTCTGACCCGCCCATAAATTGTAGAGACGCACTCTAGCCCCGTTCACACTCAGCTGCCTTCGCTGCCCTGCGCATTTGACGCTCTTGTTGGAATTTTTGGGCGTTATTACTGTTTTTGCCACTTTAACAATAGTTAAACTAGGGATTCGTATAAAATTTTGTATAAAGCTTTTTCGATTCGGTGACGTGACCTTAAAAGGGGTTTACGAGAGGTGACTTCAATCAAAATCTTCTAGTTTTCATTGTCAAAATTTTATATTTGTAGCATTTCGTAAGAGCTGAGAAGTTCAGTTAGAAATCGTCGAAAAAAATCGTTTCTTCTCTGAATATGAAGTAAAATGGAATTATCAACTGGGGCATGACGTAAATGCTGCATTAAAAGCCGCAAAGGTGGGCAGGTAAGGTCAGAAACGCGCTACCCTACCCATTGTTCGATTGACGAACTTATACCGCGCGCAATTTAGAGCTACAATAGGGTATCCAAGCGTGTCGCTGAGTGTACATAATATCATCCATTATTGAGCTTTCGCTTTCGTTCTATTTGGCTAATGTTGCTTATCACACATAGTGGCCTTATTCTTAGGTCAGTTAAAGGAGCACAAATTCAAGATAAAAGTTTTATCCCACTATCGGGTAGCGGCATCTCGCTTCACGCGGTTAAATAAAGCAAGATGGCGATAGCCGTTAATGGGGTAAAACTTTTATCGTGACATTGGGCTCCCCTAGCCGGTGGACATAATTATATGAAAAAACTTGGATATTTATATTTTATTTTACTAGCCGTCTCCTGGACGCTATTATCAGTCTCATCTCGTAGATGCAAAGACGTAAGTTTTTAAGGTTCCGTACCCTAAGACTCACGCACCGAGGGACGGTATCACGGTACAGCCAGATTTTTTCAAATTGTATTGCGGTGGAAGCATTCACCGGGCAGTTCACATGAAGGAAGGCCGTTCCCAATGGAAGCGAGTACGACATGGTCGCGATCCTCAGCCATGAGGAATCGATTAAGAAGAAGAAGGAGATTGCGGTACGGAACCCTCAGTCCGACTCGCACTTGGCTATTTTTTTTATACGCATACGTAGTTATACGAGGGGCGTTCAAGAATGAGATAAAAATAGGCCATCTTTCGCCGTAAAATCTAAGGTACATACGACAGCATGTAGACCTTTACACGCTAGCACTCTACTCGGTTACGTTACGGGTGACTTTACAACAAAAGTGTACAGTCTGACGTGCTGTCGTGTGTACATACAAATACATAGATTATTGAGGTATTTACAAATAGCTAAAGACTGACGGTTGAACAGTTTAAAAAGTACTCGTAAGCTCGCGAAGTGCGCAGCGCAGCGACGACCGTCGTCGCCCGGGGCGCTTTGGACAACATCGCTTGCGTGCTTGCGCATTAATATCTCCAATTAGGGCTGCGACAACGCAACGCTTTTCCCGTCATGTGGCTTGAGCCTGTAACGTAATGGTGGCAAAATGGGCTCCCAGTTGACGGCTTCAATTTATGCTGTCGGCCCTTTTAATGTTTTTGTAGTTCAGCAAAGCAAAATAAAAGTAGCGTAAAGGGCTTTGGAGCAAGCCATGCTAGGCCTCAGACTCGCGGATCGGGTACCTAATGTCGTCATCCGACGTCGGACGAAGGTAGACTATATACCTAGGTGATAGGATCTCGAGACTTAAGTGGAAATAGGCAGGACACCTGGCGAGGCGGGAAGATGGCCGGTGGACAAGGGCAGCAACAGAGTGGCGTCCGAGAACTGGACGACGGTCGGTGGGCAGACCACCAGCCCGATGGTCGGACGACATCGTTGTGTCGGCGGAGGGTCCATGGTTGCTGATGGCGAGGGACCGTGAGAGGAGGCGTGAGGGGGAAAAGGCCTATACCCAGCAGTGGGCAGAGGTGGGATGATGATGATGATGATGATGATTACAGCAAAGAATATTCTGATTCTAATTCTAAAGGATTAATTCGCTGGTTGTTCTAAAAACTAGTTCCAGCCGTTAGCCGATATCTATCCAGCGAGAACAAGGTCCAACCAAACCCTAGTGGTTAAAACTAGGTCTAACAAGTGTCATGCCGGTTAGAACTAGGTCCAACCAAACCGTAATGGCTCAGCTACTAGGTCTGGCCGATATCATGCCGGCTACAACTAGATCCAACCAAATCCTGGTGGCTAATACTAGGAGTAACCTGTACAGGATGGTTACCTTGGGTGTAAGGTATTCTATTAACTCTACTTAGCCACATATTTCTCGCTTTTAAGATCACTCTAAAAATAAAAATCAACGTATTTAATAATTGTAATAATTGACTCGGGTATACTAAACCTGGCTACACCCAGTTAAATAATTTATTTGTTGCTACAGACACACACAGAAAATATTACAATATTATTTAGACACTCGTAATCATCAAATTAATAATGATCATGTCATTTAGTAAGAAGCAAAGCTCAAGTAAAGGAAAAAGTCCAAGGGTTCCGTACAAGTTTGTATTCAGTGCGCGCGAGTCTCGCACTCGGCCGGTTTTTAGTTTTAGACTCCTCATTTCCACTATTAATATTAACAAAACAGTAATATAAAATCTATGACCCGTTCTACGTTATTTCCTAACCAACATAAATCACTGTGTTCCAATATTTGAACGAGCAAACGAAGCGAGAGAAGTTCTCCGAGTCTACTGGAAAATTCCGGCGTTTGTATGTTTGTATGTATGTATAGGCTAAAGCCCGAAGTGTGGCTACACCTAGTTTTCGGGTAAAACTAGGTCTAGCCGGTATCATATCGGCTAGAACTAGGTCCAACCAAACCCTTGTGGTTAAAACTAGGTCTAACCAGTGTCATACCGGCTAGAATTAGGTTCAACCAAACTATAGTGGTTAAAACTAGGTCTAACCAGTGTCATACCGGATAGAACTAGGTCCAACCAAACCCTATTGGGTAATACTAGGTCTGGCCGAGGATTGGTTCGCATTAAATGAACCATGAAAATGGCAAACGGTGCGAAAAAATTGCTTCCTATGGGTCGGCTCACATTCCGGGGGCCTTGAGGGTACGCGGTGGGTACCCCTCTCTACAAACTTACTATACTAGTGGTTCACCCCGAACTATGAACTCGCGACCCCATATCTCAGCAACCCCTTGACCGATTTGGCTCATGTTCGAACTTTAAAATTCTCTTTGCCTCATTTACCAGCCTACCAAACATGACGATCCAACTTAATTTACTCAAGTTATTGTCGAACGATCATTCATACGTACAAACATACAAACGCCGGATTATTCCAGTAGACTCAGAGAACTTCGCTAGCTTCGCTCGCTCGTTCAATAACTAAGCTTTTTATAAATAATCCTACCAATGCAGGACTAAGGGTAAAAAGATAACGAGGCTGAATCTAGGAGACTGCAGTGCAGAAGAAGTGGAAAAAGTAAACAGTACAAAAATAAAACTAAGTAACTTTTCGTTCGCAGTAATTTGCTTGGTGCGCCGTGAAGCGAGAAATAGGGAATTTGCACGTTTTTTTATTTATTTTTGGGAAATTTGCAAATATGTTTCGTCAAATAGACGTCGTTCATCTAGATAAGGTTTGAAGACAGCTCCAGATTGGTTTCAATATTGTCTAACGCTGTTTTCCCCACAACATTCTCTCTAGCCACATTTCTCCGCATATTTCACGGCGATTCACGCTATTTGTTAACACGCAACCTAAAAAGTGGGGTGATGTAAGTTTAACCACTATATTGTGTGTGTCTGTCTTTGGCACCGTAGCTTTCAAACGGGTGAATCCATTTTAATGCGTTTTTTTTTTTTTATAGAATGTTGTCTAGCGAGTGTGCTTAGATATTTTATCAAAATCGGTGCAGCTGTTTATGGGATAAGCTAATTTGAAGCTGAAAAGTCGGGGGTCTTTTAAATGTTGTATTTAGTAGTTGTGGAATTTCCATATGAAAATTTACATTTAAACAGTAGTTTGCATTCCATCTGAATCGTCGCCATTATAAATTGTTAATGCCGCAGTTGAAATGAATCGAGACTGAAAACACGGTAGTTATCGGTGGAATTTTGTTTGCATGACCAAATACTCGGACAAAGCACGGACAACGAACAAAGTGGCAACAAAGCTTGCGTGCGTTAATCCATTTTTTAACCCCCGACCAAAAAAGAGGCGTGTTATAAGTTTGACCCCTTTGTGTGTGTCTGTAATATCTGTCTGTCTGTCTGTGTGTGTGTGTGTGTCTGTGTGTCTGTCTGTGGCACCGTAGCTCTTTAACGGGTGAACGGATTTGGATGGGGTTTGAAAGCAGCTTTCCTAGCGAGTGTTCTTAGATATAATTCATCAAAATCGGTTCAGCCGTTTATGAGATAGGCTTATTTGAAGCTAAAATGTCGGGGGCATTTTAATTTTTTATTTATTAGTTATTATTATGTATTTAAGTTTTAGATTTAACACTTTGTACTGCTGTTTGTTTTCCTTAACAAACAAAACAAAATAATAAAATTCATTATTATAGTTATTACTAACTTTGAGATAATAATATGACACTGATCGCATCTCATCTCAAATTGGCACAAATACAGCTGAATGTCCTAAAATGGAGACAGATTGCAGTAGAAAAAGGAGATAAAAAAAAAAGTTATTATGGGGCTCAGGGAGATTATAAATTTTCACGGTTTAAAAAACAATTTTATGTAACTGATTTTGGGGTTGCATTAAAGTTTAATCCGCATTTAAATTCATAAAATTGCCGACAGCTACCTTAGATTACTTTTATTTGACATTGACAGGTATATATTCCATAGAAAAGACATGGGAAAATAATGTGCAATACCTAAACAGCGTGTTAAATTCACAAGTGATAAAAATTAACAAAACTTTGAAAGTAAGCTGACACTATCCCCATTACCAAAAATCTATATTTAATTGTGTTTTATTCTTTGTTCTTTATTCTATCTCACACAACTTGAGCATTTGAGAACATTGAACATCAAGCCAGCTCTGGCATTTGAGTATTTTTTAGAGGCTGTTTGTCTCGTAGTGCTTTTAAGGATTTTGCGCATAACATTTGGCGAAATTACTCCAAAAGCAAGCAGCATGACATGAAATAAAACTGTTTATTCACAAACATATTTCATTTCACATACCTACTCGCGCAAAATGGACGCTCGCAAAGGTGAAATCCGCTTTACCCTTTTGAAGGCAAACTTTTAGTCAGTCATCAAGCTAATTTCCCGCGCTCGCCTAAAAGTTGAGAGTTTTGCGAGTTACCGGGCCAAACGATAGAAGTTGCGGACTAAACAATAGGCCCTTACTTAAGTTGTGTGATCGAAATAACATAAAATAGTCAAGTCAAATCGAGGGCGCAGCAGTTATCTTGTATTTTCCCGTTAGCTGGTAAAATCATTGACAAGGTTTTTATTAGTTACTAATCATCTGTATAATAAATAAATACTGTCGTTATGTCTAATGTCTATACAAGGTGTTGTTTTGTAAAGTGACACCCGACTCAGGGGTGATTATTTGGTGCAAAAATTATTATTATTATGGCCTGCACTCGCAATATCGGGCGCCACATGGCAAGCGCACTTTGAAAAGGGGTGTCCGTACGTCGCGGTTACTATAGAACAAATTGGACAAGGAATGTAAAATATTTTTTTTAGAAAACATTAATAAACGTATTTTTAGTTTCAAGCTTTACTAAAACTATCTTCCCTTAGTCGGGTTTCACTAACAAAAACAACAACTTACCTTTGTGAAGAAACCCCTGATTTAAATTCCAACTTATCACTTATTATTTTACTGTTCGTTTTTGCTATTATTCATTTTTATCTACAAAATAAAACTATAAAAGCTGCACAGACACACAGGTAGGTAGGTAATTATTAATTACTTAGGAAATAATACCCGTTCCCAAGCTATGGATTAGCGAAACGTGAACAAGCCCTTTGAATACCCACACAAACGGAGATTAAAACGTTCACAGAAGACTCGATTTCATAGTAGCCGGAGAGCTGGCGACCAATCGACTTATTTTGTCGTACAAGGCTGGGAGCTTCTAGGCGGGTTATTTAGACTCCACTAATCATGGAAATACATTTTTTATATAAAGTAAAATTTTTGGGTTGAGTATATTTTTTTTTCATAAAAGCCTGGCACTGAGTTTTTAGGCTTTTATTGAGGCTCCGCCGATCACGAAATCACTATTAAACTCTAATTTTTAATTCGAGTCCACGGAATGACAGTTGCTAGTATGCTACTGTCAGATAAAGCCTTTGTAGCAACTGTCATTCCGTGGACTCGAATTAAAAATTAGAGTTTAGGTATTATTGATCCACCGCGGTTCGTTTCTTTATAACCTAGAACTTAACATAAATTTTTGGTTTATAAAAACGAACATCAAACCGCGCTCGGCCAATAATAATAGTGATTTCATGATCAGGTAAATATGCGTAGAAAATCCCAGCCTTGTACAGTAAAATAAGTCGTATGGTGACCACCTCTCCAGCTAGTACACTACACTCCAAGCAGGAAATAGACACCCGATTTTTCACAGTTATTTTAAATTTTTAATGCCAAGCAAACTTTCTGCGCTTCTCTAGTGGATGATAAAGTTTCATTTGTCTAACAGCTCATTACAAGAATTAATGAATACAACAAAAGGGTTTTAAGCCCCCGTTTCCTTTATGGACCCTCATATTGGAGAGGATGGGTGTCAGCCTTTAAACATATATCACAGTAATATAGCTACCATAGACCTATACAGGGTGGAATTCATAAACCATCATTATAGAGACATTAAACCCCCTTTTTTTGTTTACATAGACAACGTTATATGTCATTCACCACTCTTTTACGGCTCTTCATGACGCCATCTACACAATGAGGTGATTTATACAGCGTCCAGTGGCACCTTCTTTGTGTTATTGTTAATTATTTTGTCATTATTAAATCACGCTGTCAAAAATACTCAAGTTAATCAAAGCGGTGTGTCATAAAAATGGGATTACTCTAATGTTGACTTCTAAATTGCCATTGATTGTTACCATACCTACATGATATAAATTTTAATAGTTTTTAATCATTCGGGTAAACGTTTAGGTAATACTACTGTATTAATTTTAGCCTAGGAATATCAATGTACACAGGTCAAAGTTTGTAAATAATATTATGCTTATAAAGATCTTTAAAAATCAAATCTGTGGCACTTTCACTCACACTAACTAGGGTGGTATTAATAGTCGTCTGTGATCAGGTGATGACCCGAGCCCGATCTGAAGTAGGTGAACTCAGAAAAGTCAAATGCTAATGTCAAGCCTTGGCTAATGTCAAACTTGAGTACCTGTCAGCATACTTGAAATTGAAATTGACATTAGCCAAGACTTTTCTGAGATCACCTACTTGAGTTCGACCTTAAGTCGACGACTATTAATGCCACCCAGATGTGAAAACGGTTAATTTACCCGGTGTTATTAACCCTTTTTGGAATTATTTTTATATTCAAAATTATTGTTATTGTTTATGTGTTTTTAATTTGTATGTCAGTTCGCCTCCAAGTCACGATATTAAAACACCATCTTTCCCGAAAAACCCAGTTTTTCAGTCCTAATCCTGCACAACCCGGGTTTCTGAGCTTGGTAATCAGTCAGATCGGGAAATAGGCTTATACATTGTCGGACGCAAAGGCATGCAATGCAAGTAGCTTACACGCAGAGGCATAGAAATGGCACGTACTCACAGTGAATTTGCATGCAATTAGCTGTTGCGTGCATGATAGCGAAGGTTCTGGCATAATGTGTGTGACCTTAATCACATAAGCTTGGAGACGCAGTAGGCAAAGGAAACCATACGAAGTGGCCACCTTCACCCATCTTGTGTAAGTGAAGGTGCCAATGGACGCTGTATAAATCATTTTGAGATGCAAAGGCAAGGTTGAGTTTCCCCAAAAAAATCATCACACCCAGCATCATCACACGAAGCAAATGGGCAGGCCACATAGCCGGAATGGATAAGAACCACTGGACCAGGCGGGCCCTAGAATAGAGACCTTGGCAAAATACCAGGTCACGAGGCCACCCACCCAGGCGCTGGGCGGATGTCATCTGCGAACAGGTGGGTTACGACTGGATGAGAAAGGCAGCAAACCGCCAACACAGGAATTTTTTGGGGGTCGCCTAATTCAGAAATGGACCAATAGAGGCTGCCAAAGATGAAGATTATTTCCGAACTTTTTCTCTCTCCCCGAGAGAAGGCCGGTAGCCAGCTTTAGGTACCTAAAGTCCACTTGCGTCAACCAAGGTTAGCCAGTTAACTCTTAGTTGAAGTCATAATTGTAGGGAAATGTCAAATTAACTCAGTTAGTTGCCTAACCCTGACTGACGCAAGTCCGCCTAAGTTTGCAATTCATCAGTGTTATTACTATTCATATCAGTGACACTTTTAATTACAAGCAGCCCTTGTAGCCATGCATGCTATTGAAGGCTTCCTACGGTTTAATTACTAGGTGCCATTGGTAATTACCGTCAAAGACGCAGCGATACCGTTCATTATTGTGTCGGAAGCATCACACGCTTGCATTAGCTTCAAGAGACCCTTTTGATCCAGATTCCTAGTCGAGATGATTAACTAGACTTGTATTATATGCTCTTTGACTAGACTTTGTATAACATTGTTCTACATGCAGGACTACATATTAAATTTAATATTATAGTCGATAAAGAATGGCGCAGGACGCTTACTGTGAAGGAACAAATCGTTAGAAAACCAGTGTCTGATGCATAAAACCACAAAACCCTCAACGTGAAAATCGTCTTACCTTACGTTATAAGTTGAGAGCTGGCAGCCCAAAAATTCACACTTTCTAGGTTATCAAAAAATAACTTTAAACCACGCTCGGCTAATAAAATTTATTTTCTTGATCAACGGAGTCTCAACAACCAACCTAAAAGTTCCCAGCTTTGTATGACAAAAATGAACTGAACCCATACATTTACACTTTAAAAGTCGAAAAAATCTAACTTTATATAGGCCCCAACTGTGAAGGAAAACATCGTGAAACCTGAGCGTATGAGGCATTATACTCTCAACGCAAAAATCACCAGCCCGCATTGAGCACGAGTGGTGATTAAGCTCGAACTCTTTCTCTGAGAGAAGGCCTTTGCCCAGCTACTGGGACATGTGCATACAGGCTAGATATTTTTTCTTACATGGGCCCCATCGCGAAAAACCAATCCTGTAGGTATCCAATTTCACCGCTTCACCCCTAAAGCACGATTTCTCAGCCTTGTGTACGATTTCTCAGAGGCAGCGCAAAAATGCACTTGCAATTTCCAAACTGTATTACGTAGGAGCCCGTGGTACGGTACGTCACTTTTGAATCACCAAGAATTACCGCCAGGGGAACGAGGAATCTGGCAATTCTGAGTTTTATGATCGAATCACACTCGCTGTAACCTATTTGAGCGCACGCCATTGGAATCCCAGTTTAAATTGCCCGATCTAAACCTCAATAGATTCGCCGGCTTGCATTGGCCCTCTTCAAAGCGTTAGGTTGAAAAGAGAAGGCTGTTGCATTGGTTGAAGACGGGTAGAGAGAGACGTCTGTATTGAATCAAGCAACATATCGGGAGGTAACGATTAGATTTTGGAGGAAATGGAAAATTGTGCGACGTCTTCCAGTGAGCGATTAGGTACAAGAACAGCCCGGCTAGGATGCCAGCGGGGGGAGCATGACTTTTATCGAGGCGGATTTATCCAACAAAATGGTGGTTTATCAGCATTTTTGACGTCTATAGTGGGTTATATATCGCTCTCGACGATATATAACCCACTAAAGACGTCAAAAATGCTGATAAACCGCCATTTTGTTGGATAAATCCGCCTCGATAAAAGTCATGCTACGGGGACAGGCCGAGACGCGAGTTTTATCTACGCTTGCCCGCGAGATACTCCTTCTGTTAGCGACGTGCTCACGTGTTTGATATTGTTTAGATACCTTCATGTTTGCCAGCCTTTTGAACTTGGCGCGTGTGGGACCCGCTCATTGGTGCGAGCTGATCGTGTAGTTTGAGTCTAGCTCGCACACTCTTTTGTTATGTCAACTATTTAGAATCCCTTTTGAACATTCCAAATGTGAATCAGTCTGCAGCCGATCGCTCACGAGGTCCCACGCGCGCGTCCGCAAATGTTGTATTTTTTATCATTCCTTGCGCCCCAGTTTGCTAATATACCAAGCTCATCATTAGCGCATCGTTTCATTCAGCTCTGCCCCCAATACCTTCTGTCTACTGGTAGTCATGTTAAGAGGAGTTTGAAGGGAGCGCTCTGCCGCGCTCTCTCCCATACAAACGGAGTAAACGAAGAAGTCGTTTTGCTACCCCTAAATAATATCCGATTTAGTTGATTTTGGTGTCAATCGTTTTTGCGCATCATAGACTTGGATGGGTGTTTTAATGTTTTTAAATTTTATTTTTATGTTAAGATTTTAATTGAACGAGCGAGCGAAGCGAGCGAAGTTCTCCGAGTCTACTTGAACAATCCGGCGTTTGTATGTATGTATGTATGTATGTATGTATGTTTGTATGTTTGTATGTTTGTATGTTTGTATGTTTGTATGTATGAATGTTCGTTCGACGATAACTTGAGTAAATTAAATCGGATCGTCATGAAATTTGGTAGGCGGGTAAATGAGGCAAAGAGAATTTTTAAGTTCGAACATGAGCCAAATCGGTCGAGGGGTTGCTGAGATATGGGGTCGCGAGTTCGTAGTTCGGGGCGAACCACTAGTTTTTAGTTTATTTTAATGGTTAGTGCTTTAGAAAAAACAAAAAGTAATTTTAATGTTTAGATCAGTTACAACGTTCCGTTACTTCATCCGTGATTGTGATTATGGTTGCATCAAGGAGTAATCGTTATTTGTTGCAGTTTAACTAGGTAAGCTAGTAACTAGGAAAACAAGGTAAGCCTAGTTTCCAGTCAGCTTCCGAGTAATCTACGGCCACTAGGTTCATGCAACTTTCATGCACATTTGAATACTTTCCCCGACTACGCGAAGCAAAAAGGAGTGTTATGATTTTAGCAGCTTATGTATGTATGTATGTATGTGTGTATGTATGTGGGTATGTATGTGTGTATGTTTGTGTGTTCATCTGTTCCCATCATCGCCATCATCGCAGAGCCTAAGCTACTCGGACGATTTCAACAAATGAGTTGTTGTTGGATTCGTCTCGATTCACCAGGTAAAATAGGCGACTACTAAAAGGCTTAAAATAAGACCTGCTTATCCTTAAAATAGACTCATAGATAATTGAACGAGCGAGCGAAGCGAGCGAAGTTCTACTGGAACAATCCGGCGTTTGTATGTTTGTATGTATGTATGTATGTACGTATGTTTGTATGTTCGTTCGACGATAACTTGAGTAAATTTGGTCGGATCGTTATGAAATTTGGTAGGCGGGTAAATAAAATTAAAAGAATTTTTAAGTTCGAACATGAGCCAAATCGGTCGAGGGGTTGCCGAGATATGGGGTTAAGTTTATATGGGGTCGCGAGTTCACAGTTCGGGGCGAACCACTAGTTAATCGTAGTCGGAGGACACCACATTCGCATTTGATAAACCGATGGCCTCCGACTACGTTTAATTATCTATGAGTCTATTTTAAGGACAAGCAGGGCCCTTAGCCTGTAACACAATGTTGCCAAAATGGGCTTCCGGTTGACGGTTTTAATTACGATTTATTGATGCTGTCGGTCCAGTGTCGGTCCTTTTAATGTTATTGTAGTACAGCAAAGAATATTATGAGTCTAATTCTAGAGGATTAGTTCGCTGGTTGTAGGAGAACAACGAAAAAATCCCGGTTTTGTCCTTCTACCTAGGACGCCATTGATACGCCATTGTGTTACAGGCTAAGGCCCCAGGTCTTTTTTTAAGCCGTTTAGTAGTCGGGTTTTATAAGCATATAACTTTAAATAAAAGCAAAGTTTAAAGCGCCTGTGTTCCATAAGGAGTATAGCATTTGTCTGGCGAGTATAAACCAGGTGAGAGCATTATAAATAGCGGTATTTTTTCACAATGAAACGCGTCACGGGCTCAGCGAGCGGACAAGGCTTTTTACTTAACCAACATCGCCATTTTCGACCTTTCAAACGGCTCCTGGCAGCACTCAAATTGAGATCTTACGTAAGAGCAGTAGAGCGTTAAATTGCATGCGAGGCGGCGCAGGTGCAGTGGTACTCGTGGAATGGTAATGCATGTCATCGATTTAAAGCGACTCAGTTTGTCGTTTTTCAGTGAAATAATTCCCATCAAAATCTGAGTTGTAGGTAGAATATGCCTATGTATACATAGGTCGCATACGGGTCTGATATACAGACCTTCTCAGAAACAGAAACGACAGCCAAACTAAATAAGGAGCTCGTGGTTTATTGGAACCAATGGCGTAAGTTTTCAAGCCATGATACTTTTGGGTCCTCCAGCTCTCCTTCTGCCAGGTAACTCTCCTTGGATGTTAAATTGAAGAAGTCCACACTTGGTGTTGGTGAAGGGAGCGGTCTGCCGCGCTTTCGCCCATACAAACGAGAAAAATAAATAACAGTTTTGCTACCCTGAAATTAAAAATTAAAAATTTTGGAGCTAAACAGCATTTCAAAAAAAAGGAAAAAGTTTAGACAGGAAAAATCTACAAAAAAGATTGATACCAAAATCCACAAAATCTGTTAAGATTTAGGGGTAGCAAAACTGCAATTTCGTTTGTATGGGAGTGAGTGCGGTAAACACTGGTATTAAAAATGGCCATAAAACTCAATTTTAATAAAATTATTTATTTGCACAAATAAAATTGAACATTGTAGAGACTGATCTTATGGTCTTATGAATTCAGAGTCGGTGTGTGGTAGAAATATTTGAGACGCAAATAAGGACGTATTTACCTTGCTGTTAGCTCACGTCGACTCTTATTTGCGGAGGCGACCTCTACTTTTTGTTATAAGTAATCCAGTTCCCTTCAACATTTGGTCAGTGTCAGCATTCGCCCCATGATTGGGTATACTCCACATTGCATTTTTCAGGGTGTTATAGAAATGTCCTGTCATGATTGGGAGGGTCGTTGTTCTCGTTAATACAAGCAACTTTAAAGGTAGGTGTCCATTAGTGGCGGATCGGGCCGTGTGAGGCCGGGGCGGGCCGCAACGCAAAAATCCGCCTGCCTGTATTTATATGAAACAGCGTCCACAATACATCCCTCATCCATATCCTCATCCCTCATTCATCCAGACCCTCTCAATCATGACAGGACATCCTGTGGTCTGAGGTGACCCAGGACAAAAAAGTCTGGACTGAAGTGGGGGAAACCTTTGCCCAGCAGTGGAACACTAACATCAAGGCTAAGTTAAAAAAAAAATGCGCCCCGGCCCGATCCGCCTAGTGGACGCTAGCCTTTACAGTGAGACCAACTGTGAAACCTCGAAAATAATATCAGCTGCTCCGTACATTTCACACAGTATCAAATTTTTAGCCGACTTCAAAAAAGAAGGAGGTATTCTCAATTCGACCCGTGTGTTTTTTATCGACCCCATGATCTATAGGTAGATATGGTCGTGCGAAAGGGTTAAAAAAATCATAATTTCTAAACCACAAAAATGGCTTGATACCGATTTCAAGACTTATTGTCGAGCATGAAATCAAACAAAACAAAAATCCTTGTAATCGAAGAAAAATATTAGTAAACATCGTTTAAATTTTAGCTCTTCAGGTCTCATATGTCACATCCATATCACTCTGTAACTAGTCAAAGAGAGTAATAAGAACTAAGAAATAAGAACGAAAAAAATATTCAAATGAATTCCGCGCCACACGTTTCTGATATCAAAAGTTGAGTTCAATTTATTGAATCACTCTAATGTACTACTTGAGGTAAGTTCTAAATTTTTCTTTATCTTTAGAAATCCGTGCCACGGTTTCATCAGAGACAGGAAAAAACAAGGAAAACGATTCTTGGAACTAGTGGGGACATCGTGTTCTAAGCGAACGAGGGGACGCATTCAGAGTTACTCGATATATATTTTTTTAGAAAGATTGTAAAATTAAAACTTTTATCGGTCGACTATAACACACTACTCACCTGCCCATCTATAATGCGCAACGCGACTTCTTTTGCAGCGCGAAAATAATTCGTCGTGAAATAATATTTCGCTTGTTCCTTTGGCGCTACAATCCTTTGTGGATCTTGGCCTCCTCCATAGCCGATTTCCATTAATTCTCTGGGCCTTGCCTCTCTTCCCCAGATGGTGTATTTGCCCATCTTTCTGAGGTCTTCTTCGGTGAAATCAATCCAACGCTTTTTAAGCGCTGCGTCGGGACGCTCGACAGGCTGAGCGCCAGCAGCAACGGGATCCTGGCTGGCATAGCGGACCGGTTTGACGGTCGCTTCCTAACCCACTGGGTTAGGATTAATGTAAATAGAAATAATAAATACTAACATAGTTCCTAAGCACTCTTATTTGTTACTAACATCTCTGTATGGACCAAAAATGTCTGAAATAAATGATTTATTATTATATTATTATTATTATTTAGGCCTGCCTCTTGGTTTCCTCTTGGCTCTTGGATGTTACACATGAAATAAATTACTACTAAATTGAAAATTTTATATACCCCCGACATTTTAGCTTCAAATAAGCATATCTCATAAACGGCTCAACCTATTTTGATAAAACATATCTAAGAACACTCGCTAGAAAACATGCTTTCAAATAATAATAAAAACCGCATCCAATACGGTTCATTCGTTTAAGAGCTACGGTGCCACAGACAGATAGAAAGACACCCATACAGATAGACAGACACATAGCGGTCAAATATACGTATAACTCCCCTCTTTTTTGGTCGAGGGTAATAAAATGAAAGATCCTACTTCCGTGAATCTGTGAATAGAAGCACGCACGATTCGCGCCGCCCGGCAACTTACCCAGGGAAGGCCCGCAGGTGAAAAACAAAGTTTTTTAATTCAATTAATTTCAGCGAAGCCGAGCAACTTTGCTACGAGGCTATTGCGATATGTAGCTTGGAGAACCATGATGAGTGTCTGAGGGGTGAGCGAGCGTGGTTTGAACGTCACCGTGGGGAAGAAAACTGACAAATTAGTTCCACGTAGAGGGTGCTAAATGTAATATTATTGTATAATTATTTGATAGGTTCAATGAAATTGTGAATAAGTAATTAATAGTTTCGAATTTGGTCTACACACTTCTTCTTTTTTGGGTGCCTCTCCGACTCACCGAACCCTCAAAGCAGGGTTAGAAGCGGGACAAAACTATCCGCCGTTTTAATCTCAGGTAGGTATTGCAAAATATTCACAACATTATTCGAATTAGAAATAAACCCGCGTAGCCCATGCAAACAGTGACATTTGAACACTAGCGCCCCTAGCGGCAAATCCGAGCGCGGTAGCCCTCATTAATATTGATAACAGGACCAGACCTCTCGGAGACTCATGGCAACCCCCTCTTAGACTCGCCACAAGTTAAGCTGTTTCGTTCGTCAGCTAATTCAATCCAATCTATCCTACCTCAGAATAAAAATGTATGGCTATCTAAGAATATTTTCTATGTATTAGATCTGTCCTCAACTCCTCACAAAGTTCGCAAATGAATCCTTGCTAGTGGTCCTAATCAACGAGCGAAGTGGTTAATAGCAGATACTTTGCTTAAAATGCCTCCAAAAAGAGGATAATTGTTTATTTTTTCATTGGCGGCGCTAGTTGTGCCTATATCTGGTCCTTATGTCTTAATAAACTTGCGTCGAAGTAAAAAAAATAATTACGCTCCGACACGACGTAAATGACTTCTATTAAAAACAAAAAAATGAGCTCAATATTTTTTTTACTCTATGTGTTCTATAAATGTATGAGCTATGCCGACATTTTAATAGAATGCCGCCCAGTATTTTTGTTTCTTTTTAAGGAATTTATTTCTCATTCTTACTACTTATTGAACAACCCTACTTAGTACTGCAATGGCGCCGCGCCGTGCGGTTTGCGATCCGAGTTAGGAACGATATTGGGTTCCGTAAGTTGAGTTCGATGTTAGCTCGAACTTTGCTTTTTGCCTTATAGTCGTTCGGGGCGACTAAGATTGATGGCCTGCTCTTGAGCTAGTCTAGTTTTGTACTGACGTTTATTCCATGCAATATATCCCGTCCCTGCCATTTACAAAAGCTGAGGCAGTTAAAAACAATAATCCGACTACGAATAATTAAATGCCTATGAGTCCTACCTTTTGGTATTCGGGTTTGTTTTTGGTGTTTTTACCAGACTGTCCAAAGGAGGGTTATTTAACCCTTGATTGTTTTTATAACGCAGGCCTTAAGCCATAAAGTGAGACTTGTTTTAAAGTAGCTTAGTTAAAGCAGTTTAACACTATAAAGCAACATTAATTTAACTTTTATTAGCCTCAAAGGGCGGGACTTCATAAATTACAAAGTCGCGCTTATGAAGAAAGTGAAGAAAATGTGATAAAGAAGCCAAGCACGAACAGTGTGCTTATTCTGTACATAAAAATTGGACAGTTGTTAGTCCTCAAATCGTTGAATTTGCAGGAAAATAAGTGGGAACTGGATGAAAGGGCAGATCATAACGGTACTGGGAAATACAGGGCGTCCCACGGCTATGCCACATGGATGGAAAGTACCTTAAATATTGTAGATGAAACATTTTACTGAAAGAAGACATTATTTTAATTTACAATTTAAACTGCATTGTTTAAATGTTAAAATTCATGGTCTTCCTTTTATTTCTGACACTATGTTATTTAGCAAAAAATAATCCTTATGATGAAGCCTTTCGATCTGTATGATAAAACTACAGGGTAATTATTTTTCTCATTTATCGGGTTCGATTCCCGGTTCAACCATGTAATTATTTAGATATCTATGAATGCAGTTTAAATTGTTTTTTAAATTAAAATAATGTCTTCTTTCAGTAAAATGTTCCATCTACAATATTCAAGGTACTTTCCCTCCGTGTGGCATAGCCGTGGGACGCCCTGTATAATAAAAAAGGTCGCTTCGTTCAGAAATTATAAGCATGTTGTTAGCGACGTGCTCACGTGTTTGATATTTTTGAATACTTTCATGTTTGTCAGCCTTTTGAACTTGGCGCGTGTGGGACCCGCTTATTGGTGCGAGCTGATCGTGTAGTTTGGGTCTAGCTCGCACACTCTTTTGTTATGTCAACTATTTTGAATCCCTTTTGGACATTCCAAATGTGAATCAGTCTGCAGCCGATCGCTCACGAGGTCCCACGCGCGCGCCCGAAAATATTGTATTTTTTTACAATTCCTTGAGCCAGTTTGCTAATATACCAAGCTCATCACCAGCGCATCGTTTTTCATTCAGCTCTGCCCCAAATACATGTCATTACGGCATATAATACGTATATTATGGTCGAAAAAACTATTGTTTATATCGGTAAGACCTACTTTCCCGCAAATAAACTGGACTAGCAACTGTGCGGCTTTTTTTACAGAATAAGAACACTGAAACAGCAGCATGATACATTTAACCCCGACACTCTAACTGCTATTATAAAACAAAAATAATTCATTGGCTATGGTTACACGATAGGGCACTCAAAACAATACAAGTCGCTAACGGCGAAGGAAAACTTTCCTTCGCGAGGAAACCTGAGCGTCTAAGGCATAATACCCGAAATTTAAACAGATTTGTATCGTACGTGCTTAAATAGGCAGTGTAGGCAGAGTAATAGGGTCCCGTTTGGCACCTTTAGGGTACGGAACACCAAAAAGCGAGACAGAAAAAACAAAACAATGTATTAATTAACTAAATTCAACCAACAAAGCGTACTCAAACAGGAAATTGGATTAAGCCCACAAAACCTTCCTACATAATAAAAATAGGTGAACAAAAAAACAAGGGCATTTCGGGATTTTTTTCCCTCTCTTCATGATTGCCCCTCTTGTAAGGGTTTGCAAACTTTGGGGGTCTGCACGGAGGCTTCAAAGGTACACCTACAATGTTATGTGTAATTAGGCGCTCACATTCAACTCGCCTGTGATGTGGGTTGAAAACCGATACCGCCGTGGCAACGGCCCCTGCGACATGGCGGACTTAGAACTTGTCAAATGTTACGAAAGGAGACTTTTCATCTCCCACGCTCGGAAAGTTTGCTGTTACTAGTAACTTACGATCGTGTAAAGGCCGGATTTAAACTATCTGCATTTTCGTGCGCTTCGAAATTTGAACGCGACGCCGGGACAGTTTTTCCCGCGCCCTATGGTGTTGAAAAAGAAAAAAACACTGGCCGTTTAAGTAGATGCCAAATACCGATAGAAAATAGAGCCTCATTCATAGTTCGTTTACACGCGTATTTCAGCGAAAGTGTTTGTTCGTGCCCATTCTCTATACAAAACTGTGAATGTAAATGAGGCATAAGCATCTTTTAAAAAGGTAAAGTTACGGAATAGAACATTCAGAAACGCGGTTTCTTCTTATAGTCTTTTCAATATTTTGTACACTATATTTATTTTATTATACCAGTAAATAAAAAAATGCTTCGCTTCTGCTTTATCAAATAGATAATTATGTTTTGGTTTGTTAAATACATTTTTTCAAACGTTATTACTAATTTAATTGTTTCATCTCCTAGAATTTTTTTATTTATATGGTAAAACTTCAGAACGCACCCGGAAAAAGAAACATTCTTTTATTTACATTATTTTTGTGTCTGGATAAATAAACTTCAGGAAATCATTAATAAAACTAATGCTTTTAATACCAACGAAGCTCAAACTTTAGTGCGGCAGCCGTAACTACAGTAAAATATGCTTTTAAAAGGAACTTATTTGACTCACCTGTTTTGCCTGTAAGAGTTGTCTATAGAGTTTTTCCCGCTTGGCTAACAAAATCATTTCCTCGCTTCTGTTAGATGAAAAGTTTTGTGTTTCGCACGAATGCAATATTATTTGCGTCTCGTGCTTCTGAATACCTGGCTATGCTCAGGTTTCTTTTTTTGAACCACTCGCTACGCTCGTGGCTCAATTAGAAACCTTCGCTAGCTCGGTTTTCAATACACGCACTCGCCGCAAACAATAATTTTGCATTCTTGCATAACAAATAACTATTTCATCTCCCATGCTCGGAAAGTACGCTGTTACTTTAAACATGCGATCGTAGAAGATCCTTTTTTAAACCGCTTTGTATTTTTGTGCGGTTTCAAATTTGAACTCGACGCCCTAATAAAAAAAAATATAAGGAACTCCTTCAACTTGTAGCATTGCCTAGCAACGGGTTGTTGATTTTATGACACTTCAAGAAGACACGATTTGTAATCAACAACCCGTTGCTAGGCAACGCCACATACTCCTTTGTGAAAAAGCAAAAAAGAAGGAAACTCATTTCACTAACCTCTATGGTAGGTACCTAACTACCTATGTCTATTGTTTGTCACGCTTGGCTAACAAAATCATTTCCTCGCTTCTGTGAGATGAAAAGTTTTGTGTTTCGCACGAATGCAATATTATTTGCGTTTCGTGCTTCTGAATACCTCGCTACGCTCAGGTTTCTTTTTTTGAACCACTCGCTACGCTCGTGGCTCAAATTTAGAAACCTTCGCTAGCTCGGTATTCAATACAAGCACTCGCCGCAAACAATAATTTTGCATTCTTGCATAACAAATAACTATTAATTTAAGCAAGTAAATGTGCGTTTGTGTGTGTGAAAAATGGTGGTTCTGGCTCTATCTACAGAAAGCCACAATTCTTAATACTTGCCGGATTGTAAGAAAATTTCTTTCTACTGACATAATACAGTAGGTACATAAATATAACTTGGCTTAGGCCCGTGCTATTTATTAGAAACCTTTTTATCTTAAATAAAAAGAGAAAAACCAATGTAAAAACAAATAATAATAAAAAAACGCATTCAAGTCGGTTCACCCGTTTAAGAGCTACGGTGCCACAGACAGACAGACAGACAGATACACACACACCCTCTCACTGTCACAAAGTGGTCAAACTTATAACATCCCTCTTTTAGAGTAGCATTAATAATCGTCGACTCAAGATCGATCTCAAGTAGGTAATCTCAGAAAAGTCAAATGATAATGTCATGCCTTGGCTAATGTCAATGTCAATCTCAAGATAGTGTCTATTAATATGCTGACAGCTACTCAAGTTTGACATTAGCCAACGCTTGACTTTAGCTTTTCTGAGTTCACCTTCTTGAGATCGAGCTCAAGTAGGTGATCTCAGCCGACTATTAATACCACCCGAGTCGGGGGTTAAAAAGTAAGAAAGATGAACCTAACTATACTCTATTGAGTAATGACAGTGATAAATATAAGAGACAAGTGAAAAACAAAAGGGACAAGTTCGTGAAAACAAAGTCAAATCGCGTGGAATTTCATTCTCATAGGAATAATTAAACGTGCTCTTAATAATAATAATTCTCCAGCGAATAGCTTAGAAATTGCGAAATATTGACAGAAACGATCGTGTCCTTGTCCATATGTCCTAAAATACCAGCTCATCACCTAGTTGGCCTAGCCATTTTTAATAGATCAGTAATGGGCTGACCGTGTTTATAGATGGGTTACCACTAGTGGCAATATCATAATGAGCGTTTACGTGCTTCGGAAGGCCCCTTAAGAGGAAGGTACCCCGTGCACTAGCAGCGCCAATAAACCTTCTTTTTTGATCCCGCTCTCACGCACCGGGCTAAAACCCCAAAAAGTACGACCGCGCTGATATCGCAAAATATGCAGACGGACGAAGGACGGAAAATGAGGCAGCTATTCTAAATCACGAGGCAAATCGGTGGCGAGTTAAAAAGATATCATGTTTTGGTCCACCCGGTCTCACACACATGCAGATCACCAATGGCGGGTTCAAACGTATGCGGAATCGACGTTTGTTCGCCGATCCTCTAACAGTAAAATATCCACTAATTTATGGTGAGAATCCCGTTTTTTTTTTAATAATCATGAATGTTTAATAGGTACCTAACTATTAAATTAAATAAAAAAAATACCCCGGACATTTGATCTCTACCTCATAAAAGGATAAACCGATTTTGATAAACATAATACCTATCTAAGAACACTCGCTTGAAAACCTGGGGCCTTAGTCTGTAACGCAATAGTGCCAAAATGGGCTCCCTGACGGCTTCAATTACGATTTAATACGAGTAATGCTGTCGGTCCTTTTAATGTTTTTGTAGCACAGCAAAGAATATCCTTATTCTAATTCTAGAGGATTAGTTCGCTGGTTGTAGAAGAAAAACGAGGAAATCCCGGTTTTGTCCTTCTACTGGGACGCCATCAATACGCGTTACAGTCTAAGGCCCCTGCTTTAAAAAAAAACCGCATCCAATGGTTCGCCCGTTTTAGAGCTACGGTGCCACCGACAGACAGACACCCACACGCACATAGCGGTCAAACTTATAACACCCCGCTCTTTTTGGGTCGGGACTTAAAAATGCCTAACACCATTGACTAGGTATTTAAAACTCTCTGATGAAGTAGGTATAATCAGACTGGATCTCGCCCAGCCAAGAAATGATAAAGAAGATGCCCAAAAGCACAAGTTGTTATGCAAAACTCTTCCGAAATTCGCAATTGAAACGCAGACGCGCGCAAGTTGCGATCGTGACGAATATCCGTAATGGGCGGATGGAGTTAGGACGAGTTTTGTCAGTTCCAAACTTATTTATACGCGATCCGGCACAGAATATGCCCCAGAACACAACGTGCTACAGAAGGTCCTAACTCTTTTTACGGGGTGTGACCTACACTGGTCAATAGGATATCATTTCAGTAAAAAAAGTTTTCTTCAACTTTTTTTACGTAAAATTTGAAGAAAACTTTTTTTTTTTATATTTTATAACCTTAAAATTTAAAATGATTTAGTTCACATTTAAACACATTATTGTTTACGTAGGTATGCGTAATTGCATAATTTTAAGTTAATAAAACGACATTGTCAAAATCGATTATACCCATATTTAAAAAATACTGTTCTTCTGCTACAGCTCTTAAATTTTATTAAAAATCAACGTAACGACATAGATGAAATTTGGGATCACCGGGTGCTCCCTGTAAAAAGAGTTAGGACCATTTTATGATGGATTTTTCTTACTCTTTCCCGCTGAAGTATGGAAAGCGTCGCGTCAGGGGTGTGCCCAAAGTCTTCTGTTCGTACCTAATCTGTGAAACTTATACGGTTCGCGGCGCGGTTGAGAGATTTATTCTCTTCTGTTCGAGTGCCCTTGTGGATATTGAGTGTTAGATTGTAGGTACTTGTCGGGAAGTAATCTTTGCACCTGGAGTGGCTGGGGTTCTGAGCTTGTTTGCTTCGTGCTCATCTGCACTTTGGACGAAAGCCTTGATATCGTTGCTATTAATAACATTTATTTTTAATAATTTCCTGATGTCCAGACACAAAAATTATAAGATACTTTCTAGGCCACTTTCTTTCGATATCTCATAGATGGCGGTAAACAGTGTAAAGAATCTACTGATAGCATAGACATAATTTTTTTCATAGGCAAGGATATGAACAGATCGAGCCATTAAGGTTTACACAAAAAAGTTTACAATGTAAGCCACTGTATTGGCGTTGACTACCTAGTTGGACCACAGAGGGAAAAAGGTTGGACTAGCCATTGTTAACCGATTGGCAAAGTTGAGATACCTAGCTAGGTTATTATAAGTTACAAAAAATCCAGCCAAAAGTGTTGACAAGCTACACTCAGCATCAGAAAATTGCACCTTTTGAAATAATGACTGAAAAACTTTCATTCCTTCAAATTAAACCAAAGGGTGATTTTTGACAGCTCATAAGTTGTAGTTCCAAATTTGTAAGTTCTATAGATTGTCGCTGACGAGAAGTGTTTTTTTTATGGCAGTTCGCGCTAGTTTCCTTCGTACCTAACGTCCAAACACATTTAGGTATTAGTGGTGGAGCAAAATGTAGTGTTTCCGCTTTTACCATCCACTCAATCCATTAATACCTAATAATCTCCTCACAATAGGTTTCAAATAGGAACAAACGTTGTTTGAAGTATTTTTCAATAGGGCTGATTTTTTCGATGGTGAATGTAGGTATGTTTGTGCATATCCGTTTTCACGCCTTCAAAATATTACTATTGTGTTCAAAATTATTTCACAAACAATATAGCTTTTCAACAGTTTTGGCTGGATTTTAGTTACCTAGCTCCTCAACCAATCGGTTAACAATCAAATAGTAAGTCCAACATTTTTTCCCTCTGTGGACGAACAAGGCTGTCAACGCCGATACAGTGGTCTATATTGTAAACTTTTTTGTGTAAACCTTAATGGCTCGATCTGTTCATATCCTTGCCTATAAAAAAAAATGTCTATGCTATCAGTAGACTCTTTACACTGTACCGTTTTTTACCGCCATCTTTGAGATATCGAAAGAACGTGGCCTAGAAAGTATCTTATTACGTAAACAAAAGTTTTTTTTTCGGGTGCTTTGTGAACTTTTACCATATTTTAAAATATCTACTTACAAATATAAAAAAAATAAAACAATAATCTTGTTTCAAATAAAAGACAAACCAAACCATAATAATAATTATCTACGTATTTGATAAAACAGAAGCGGAGCATTTTTTTATTGTAAGAAGAAACTGCATTTCTGGATGTTCTATTCCGTAACTTATTTTTTATCACATCTATTCGAAAAGACCTAGCTCGTTCCCCGCAAACAGGGACTAAAATAGCTTTTTAATCCCGGAGGGACAAAAAGTGATTTGAATTTGGAATATGGATACTGTAAGTAAAAGTTCAAATGACTAAAGAGTTTACAGACAACCTTGAAAGAGATCAATCACGAACAATGTATGGACAAGAAACTAATAGTATTAAAAAAAAAACCGCGGGCGAGCCAAATAAAAAAAAGTTTGAAGAAAAATAAAAAACGTCAGAAATGCATTACATCTTCGTTCGTAATTGTTTATTTGTGTACAAAAATTTGGATTTTACTTACTTTCATACAATAAAAGTGTTTATTCCTCAAATAGTGAGAATTAATGTTTTATAAGTAGGTAATATTAACTCCAGAGAACATTGTATCGGACGCCGACGCTAATTATTCGTAAGTTACAGTCACTTATTTATTCTAACACTTATTTTTTTTCATAGAGGGTGATAAAAAGTAGAGTGTTTACCTCTGGAACAACACTTTTTAAAGCTCGAGTAGGTACTTTGAATCCCTTGCTACTTTACTTTACATTCGCTCCGCTCTGGATTGAAAGAAATAGGTACTCTTGCCTTAAAAAATGTGTTTTAGTCCCTCGGGTAACAATCTACTGTTTAGATGCTCCATTTACAGTTTTGTTTAGAAAATGGGTACAAACAAACACTTCCCCGTGTAAACTGGCCTCTTTTTTCTGTCGGTTTTATGGCATCTAGTTAAACGGCCAGTGTTTATTCTTTTTCTACATCATAGGGCATCGCGTTCAAATTTCGAAGCGCACACAAATGCAGATTTTTACACTTGAAATTAGGCTTTTACACGATCTTATGTTACCTAAGTACTACAGAATGAACTCTATGTCGATAGCGGAACTTTAAGGTGAAATACGTCTCACAACTAGCGCCGCCCATGGAAAAAAAAACATATTTTTTTTTTGGATGCGTTTTTAGCAAAAAACGCTCCTGCGATTCCTCAACGCGAGGCTTAACTATTTTTAGTACCTAAGGTTTGGATTCCAGATCCTAGAACTTAAGAATGCAATTGATTCTCGCCAAAAGTGGCCACTTTTGGCGAGAATCGATTGCATTCGTAGGAAATCCAATCCTGGAATCCAAACCTTAGGTCCTAAAAATAGTTAAGCCTCGCGTTGAGGAATCGCAGGAGCGTTTTTTGCTAAAAACGCATCCCAAAAAAAGATATGATTTTTTTTCCATTGGCGGCGCTAGTTGTGAGACGTATTTCACCTTAAGTGGGCTATCTACTGATTAATACAAACAACTTGTACTACGTAGCGAAAAAAATGGAGTGAAAAAAATATCAGTTGTTCCATACAAAAGGTCGACTCAGTACTGCGCCAAATGTATGAAACAGCTGATATTTTTTTCGCTCCATTTTTGTCGCCACATAGTAAAACTTGTTTGCATTGATCAGTAGACAGCCTACATAAAGTTCCGCTATCGACTTAGAGTGCACCCTGTAGTAACTGTTGTATAATATTGTTATTTACATGTGGGTAGTAAATAAAGATCAGTCTGTGTCAAGCTATCTAGTGTTTCACTTCATGGTGACAGCGGTGACTAAATTAAATTGAATTTACACGTAATATATACAGAATAGTAGTCAAACCTTGTGATAATAGACCAGTGAAGTTGCTAGTGCAAGTGCATCATGGAACACGCACGTCCACCGGCAGAATTAACCTTAGATGGCGGTCCAGCCAACCGCGCGGAAGCGTGGCGGAGATGGCTGAAGCAATTTAGAGTGTTTTTGAAAGCGTCTGGTTTGCACAAGGAGGCTACTGATGTACAGGCCAATCTATTGATAAATCTCGTGGGTCCTGAAGGATATGATGTATTTTCGACTTTCAAGTTCCCAAAGCCGGAAGATGGTGAAAACTTGGAAAAAGTGATTGAGCTGTTCAATAACTACTTTGGAAAGTTCGCGATAGGTTACTACGGACAGACGACCTGACCTTAGAGAAGGCAGTAAAAATCTGCCAAGCCAACGAAGTGTCATGTGACAACGGTCGACAAATCGAGGGAGTTGTCAAGAACGAGTCGAGCAGTAGCAGTGGAGCTGTGGATGCTCTCTGGAGGTCTGGCGGCCAACGACGCAGTGCCCAGGGTGGCGCGGTGCGACGTGACGGTGGCGGCAGCAGCGACGGCGTGCGCCAGGCGCAGGGCCGGCTGCAGGGTAGCCACGGGGGTGCCGAGGACGGACCGAGTGCGAGCGGGTCGACAGCGGTGCCACTGGGAGCACGAGTTTGTGCGGCATGCGGCGACTTGTATTGTGCGGGTGACACTGGGTGTATGGCTAGAAAAGTGAGGTGTTTTCTGTGTGGCTATAGGGGTCACTTCAAGAAAATGTGCCAGGCAAAAGGATCAAACAGAGTGTATGAACTTTCGGTGACAAGTGACAAGTACGACAGTGAACAAGAGGATTTATATTATGTGTCATAGTATGTCGTTCATAAGTCCAAGTTCCTAATTTAAAATTTTGTTTGATGGTGTAGGTACATTGCCAGTCCATTGGGTACAGAAAAGTGGCACCCCTTGTATTTGCCCGGTCAGAAAAGGGCCATTAATTGTTAGAGTTACAGTTAGAATTGTTGTGTTAGAGATACATTGTTATAGGTGTTGAACCATAATAGTAAAGAGTATGCAAGAGATGGGCGTCATACAAAAGATGACGCATTCCACTGCATGGGTAATTTGTCTCAAATGTAATCTTATTCAAAATTAAAATATATCTAAATAAAATAAATGTTGTATGTTTTTGGTTGGTGGGTAAGTGATGTGGTTAACGCTTATTGCTGTAAGTAATTTAGATATTTCAAATTAAATTATTATTTAAATAATATTATCTTTGTTTCACAAGAGGGAAGATGTTGTATAATATTGTTATTTACATGTGGGTAGTAAATAAAGATCAGTCTGTGTCAAGCTATCTAGTGTTTCACTTCAGTAACAGCATACTTTCCGAGCCTGAGAGATGAAATATTTTATTCTTTTCATTATTCTGTGGGTAGTACCACTGGTTTTTCGACCACAAAACAAAATCAGCAAAATTATTGTTGTTCTGTTGTTTACAAACCAAAATTTTATTTTCGTGAAACAAACATCGCTGAACAAAAATTGCTTAATTTAGCTTCACAATTGAAAAAAACCGTGAAAAATGGTCTTTCCCCGCAACGCTGCTTTAGTTGAACATGCTAAACAGATCCGCTGGACTTATGCTAGACTACTGTGCTCAATACTAGGCTCCAAGGGATCGGCTGCGATCAATCATAAATGCAAATGTTGACTCGGATGCAGCAGCCTTAGATATTCCAAATTCCCTTTACACTGCATGCGGTAGAGCCCGGGCTAGAATACATTACGTTGTACAACGCTACGGGGCCAATTTTACAATACCTGTAACCCCCCTTGGTATTAGCAATATTATCTACAAACTACAAACTTGGAAGTAGAGTCCGGCTCGAAGGACCAAGGATAAAATTGGGAATTTATACATGAAAAACAACTTCACCTATTGAAGGTTGTATTTTTGAGAGGGAAAATTTGACAACTGTCATAGCAGACCATGTTCAACTAAAGTAGCGTGGTAGGAAATGAACAATTTTTACAACCTTTTTAGTGTTGTAGCTAAACTGAGCAATTTTTGGTCAGTGACATCTCTATAAAACAAAGAGTTGTCAAGTTCTTGATCGACCATTTACTTGCAGCAGTCCTTTAATCAAGCCTTCAAACCGATGGTAAATAAATCCCTTCATGGCAACACGTCCAATTACGGCAACACGACTCCATCGCGACAGTAAACGAAACAAGTGGTTTGACTGGCAGTTTGTACGATACTTTGAAGCGCTCACAGCCTACTTGGACTAGCCGTTCTTAATCGATTACGGCCGCGGTCAGTCCATGGATGAGTGACCGCTAGTGGCAATAATATCTGAGCGCTTCCGTGCTTCGGAAGGCACGTTAAACCGTTGGTCCCGGTTGTTTTTTATTAATAACAACCGTTAACCCATATCAGAGGCCCTTTGGTCGGCCTAAAAACTCTGACACCAGGGGTGTCCACTACCTCATACGATTACCTACCTACTTTGAATGATAAGATGTGAGATTTAGCCTCCTTATTTAGCTTTTATTTTGTCACTGCTGTACGCATGCTTTTTCATGTTTTTTTTCATCTTGAGCTGAGCACACTTTTAGCCATGAAGGAAAACGTCGTTACGAAAACCGAGCGTCTAATGCAGCGAAAATTGTCTCTTGTGCCCAACAGAGAAATATATAAAAAAAAACATTACATGTCAAACCGTCTAAATTTTAATTACTTATTTCCTTGATTGTTTGTATTGATTTCTTCGTCGATATAAATATTCGGATAAAATAGGCTATGACAGTTCAAAAGACCGGCACTTGATACAACTTGATATAAGGTCTCAGTTTTAGTCTTGTAGTGCAAGGAAGCTTTTTCGGGGCAGATTTAAGTAATGGTTCGCTCGAGCGTTATTTAAGGAACTCTAAAAAACTCCGACGTACCTTCGATTACATCCAGCAAGTTTGATTTGGTTCCTGGAAAGGCTTTACTTGCCACGGTTTACTGCCAATCGTTTGGATCGAAAACTCTTTGAAACTCCACTTTGAAACTCGAATCAACTTTGATGGGGCCAATTGAGATTTAAATTTTGTTTTAAAGCCTCTGAAAAGGTTGTCGAATTTCATTTACCTACAGGAGATTACAGGAACCGTTATTGAAAAAGTTATTTACCTACGAGCTGTAAAGAGTAGCTCTTCGTTTCAACTGGAACTTGAATATGCTTCTGCAGTACTAGTAAGAGCGCCGTAACAAGATACTTACATAATTATCTACATTGCTTTAGCTGGAGAGTTGGTGACCAATGGACTTATTTTGTCGTACAAGGCTAAACAAAATCGAACTTTCAAACGCAACCGGCAAAAAATATAATTATATTTGCCAGACTCGCCGAAATCTACCACAACTCTCAGCCTTGTACCATTTAATAAGTCGAGTGGTCACCCCAGCTATAATGCAGGTCTAGTCAGATCTACATTGATATGATATCTCTTTCCCAGGCTTTTGATCCACTGGGCCCTAATTCTGTTATTTCTGAAAGCTGCATGGTCTTGGCTGGAAGAGCTAGCTAGAGGCTGGCGCGCAAGACCGCAAAAAATGGACGTCCTTCGAGTCCCTGATAAAGGATAGAAGGATAATATCATTTCTTAGCTGTTCTTCTCTTCTCTATCTTCTCTACTGTCACTTCATCTTTGTTCTTCTCTTCTCTACTATAATAAAACTGTTATAAAGATATTTATAAGGTTAAAAAAATCGGGACAGGATTTGAACCCGCAACCTCTTGCATTCCGTGCAAGCGGAGCTACCGAGTCTACTCAATAAATTAATCTATATCTATATACAGGGTGTCCCAAAAAATAGTGTCAAGCGGAAGTCCAGAGATAGAGCACCCCTAGGGGTACCCGAATCACCCCCATGTATATTCAGCGATTTTTTGACGTTTAGAAGTTATGAGGCTTTTAAGGTTTTTTAGTTAGTGCTTTAGAAAATACAAAAAGTACTTTTTATTTGTTGATAAAAAGATTTTAATTTATATGTTCGTTGAGTAATGTGCGGATAGTTTTTACAGAATAGGTAAGTAAGCACACTGTTAGCAATGCCCGCCTCCGCGGGCCGAGCCACCTTAAGGCTCGGTATAAGGCTAACTAGCGCCACCAATGTAAAAAAATCATATCTCCCTTCAGAAGAAGTTTCTGACAAAATCCTAAGATGAGCCCATGTGCCATGCTTTTCTAGATTTTTAAGTGTAGGTACCCAACTCAATTTCTAGTCTTAAGCTAAAAAAATTTCGATAACCGCCAAAAACGGTCGTTATCGAAATTTTTTTAGCTTAAAAGTAAATTTCGAAGACGGTATCTACACTTAAAAATCTAGAAAAGCATGGCGCATAGGCTTATCTTAGGATTTTTTCAAAAACGTCTTCTAAAGGAAGATATGTTTTTTTTTAAATTGGTGGCGCTAGTTAGCCTTATACCGAGCCTTAAGCCCGGCCGCAAGCTGCGAGCGTCACCGTTCACCATTTGCATTTTATTGCCAAAGTTTTCTGGCCGCAGCACGCCTATTTTTATTAACCCCCGACCAAAAAAGAGGGGTGTTATACGTTTGACTGCTATGTGTGTGTGTGTGTGTATCTGTGTGTTTGTGTGTCTGCCTGTGTCTGTCTGTGGCTCTTAAACGGGTGAACCGATTTAGCTGCGGTTTTTTTAAATTTGTAAATAGCTTTTGTAGTGAGAGGTCTTAGTTATGTGTTATCAAAATCGATTCAGCCGTTTCTGAGATATGCATATTTAAAGCTAAAATATCGAGGGTTTTTTAAATTTTTCATTTAGTGGTTATGCTAAACCTTATTCAAATGTACGTGGCTGTCATAAATCGGCGAAAGGGGTATTTTAGCCCGTCCAAGTTTGCCGGAGAGCGTAATGCTCAAGTTACACGAGGACAGTGCTCTAAGCCATAACAGCAATGTCACGGAATTAATGAATACTTGCAACTTTTTGGCAGTGGTTCTTTTAGGGCGTTAAAATCCTGTTAGACACACAAACGTGCGTGAGATCCCAGATTCAAATCCCGGTAAGGGCTTGTACCTAGGTGTCACTTTAGTGTACTTCAAGTTACGTTTTGTGAATTTGTAGTAGCAATACCACTGTGAAATAAAACTTTAAGTGCCAATCCGCAGTGGGCGAGTGTGATGATTAAGCCCGGACTCTCTCTCTCTCTCTCTGAAAGAAGGCCTTTGCGATTTTCCACGTCTGTGTGATACAAAAGTTTGCGTGTGTATCGTCGCGTTTTTCGCCGCCCGCATGATGCACCAACCACCACTCCGTGAACTGCAAGAGATCCCGTGTCGCACCGCGTGCCGCTCCGCTGATCCCTGTTTGAGCCCCAAGGCCGGCCACATACTGACGGAATTTTCCCGTAACGGAAAAACGAATGGGGATTCCGAACGCAGCGACTGCATACAAATATATAAAAAAAACCGGACGGAAACAACCGTATGTGCGTGGTAGGTCCATCACTGCGTTCGGAATCCCGATTAGATTTATTCCGTCCGGGGAAGCTGAGAGAAGGCCTTTACCCAGCTAGTAGCACACGTACAAATATACAGGCTACATCTTACGTTTTAACCGACTTCAAAAAAGGTACGGAGATGGAGAACGGAACTCCTCAACGGACAGCAGCAGATCACTCTGAGTCAGTGCAATAGCTTAAGGCGCTGGGCATAGTGAATTAGCCCGCGCGCAAAAAAAATTCACAAAAACGATTCCTGTATCAAATACACTAAAAAAATCGAAAATGTTCACATATCAAACCCTAGAATTAGGTGAGAGCTATCTAAAACAGCCAGTTTTGTGTTGATACTCGTAACAGATTGCAAGATATTTTGTTTGAAAAAAAGTGCGCCGCCTATTTTTTTTCATCAAAAATATCTTCAAAACGTTTATGAATGTCAACACGAAACTGGCTGTTTTAGATAGTTCTCACCTAATTCTAGGGTTTGATATGTGAAAATTTTCGATTTTTTAGTGTATTTGATATAGGACTCGATTTTATGCATTTTTCTTGGCGCGCGGGCTATTCACTATGAGGGTCCTAGAGCACCATTTTCCCATACAAACGTAGTTCAGGTTTAATTTCTAAACTACAGGCTGGATTTTGCTGAAACTTGGTTTGATATCAGTAGAGGACCAATACGGAGGTTTGCAAATAGTTTTTATAATAAAAATAATAGCCTGAAAGAAATTAGAGCGATGCGTTTTTCGCGCCGAAAAAGGGGCTACTTTCAGCTGTTATTTACTTACATTATTACACTGTCTATTGGAGCCTTTTTACCTTGGGAACATCAATAATGTATTGTAATAGTCAGAAAAATTTTTTTTTTTAAATAGCTAATAAAATGTAGAAATGGCAGCTGAACTACGAAAAATTTTGGGAAAATATATCTATTACATTACAACTATAACTACATACGAAACATACATAACTACTACGAAAGGACACGAACACACGTAGACTCATACAGCCGCATTGCCTCTCACTTTTCCCGCGCCCCGTCTCGCTCTGGGTGAAAAAGCTTGGCCTTCGCCGAGTTCCCACGGTCCTCAGGGGATTCTTAATAATAGGTACCCTTTCATCAGTGAAGTAGTTTTTAAATTTTTATTTTATTGGTAATTGTAAAGTTGTCTTTTGTTTATTAACTCTGTTAATCAATACATTCGGTGCCAGTCATATAGGAATCTGCTTGTCTTTATTTCGTGCTAGGATAAATTACTTACATCAATCATTTCGCAACGTGGGCCCTTTCTTGTCCCTGTCATTGTTTACGTCCGGGAAAAGGTTACTATTTGATTGACGAACGAGTCGAATGTAAAGTAACCACTTGGCCCGATCCGAACCAAATTATATGGGGATGTCGCGAATCGGTGATGCTGATAATAATGATGTTGATTTTTAAATTAATAAAATGTTAACTCTGTGGCGGGAGAAAAGTATTTTTTAAATATTGCTTTCATTGTTTTCACAATGTTTTAACAACTCAAAACTATGCAAATGCACACACGCAAATAAGTTTTTAAAGATCTAATACCAAAAGCAAAAATGTTCATTTTTTTTTTTCAATTTTGAATTTAAAAAATATAAATTGTATTTTTAAACTTTTTTTTGCAGAATTGACATCCTGTTGACCAGTAGATTACACCTTGTAAAAAGAGTTAGGATGTTTTGTAACACGTTGTATACATTTTCGTTCCTTTCATTTTAGAAAGTTGATTCAAATGTCACTGTATTTTCTAAAAAGGCGAACATTTTTTATGCAGGAACATGTCAAACTTTGCAGAGTTCCTTTTCAAAGTTGCAACGAAAAATCCTCTTACTACCTTAAGTGACAGATAAAACAGAAAAACGCTCTCACACTCACCCTCAAAATGTGAATTAGGGTAAAAATGAGCGATTCACCACACTTACAGTATAAACCACCCCCGTACAGTGGAAGTCCATTTGCTGGCAACTTTGTGGGAAATAAAAGTGGCCCAGTCCCTACTCCGAAATGGAAAGGCGACAGCTTTCCGGTTTTACAAGACATCACAAAAGCTATAAAGATTTATTGAACGAGCGAGCGAAGCGAGCGATCTTCTCCGATTTGACTTCAAAAATCCAGCGTTTGTACGTATGTATGAATTTTCTTTCCACGATAACTTGGGTAAAGATCGAATCGTCATGGTGGGCGGGTAAATGAAATTAAATTTGTTTTTTAAATTAAACAACTCCTGTCTGGATGTTTTTTAAATCTTACAACTCGCTAGTAGCCCGCCCGAACAGTGAACTCATGATGTGTAACTTTTTGCTAACCCTTTCGCGCAGGCGCGCGCTCATTGCATAATTTATAAACTTTAAAACCCCGTATCTCGGCAACCCTTCGACCGATTTGGCCCATGTGCGAACTTAAAAATCTTTTAATATCATTTACTTGCCTACCAAATATGACGATCCGACCGAATTTACACAAGTTTTCGTCTAACGAACATTCATACATTACATACATGGTGGTAGGTAATCGTATGAGGTAGTGGCCACCCCTGGTGTCAGAGTTTTTAGGCCACCCAAAGGGTCTCTGACATGGCTTAACGATTGTTATTAATCAACAACAACCGGGACCAACGGTTTAACGTGCCTTCCGAAGCACGGATTAGCATTACATACATAAAAACATACGAAATTACGAACAAACATTGTTCCAGTAGACTTAGAGAACTTCGCTCGCTTCCTAGCACGGCAAATGTTGAAAGTTCATTTCTTATCTTGAGCGATTGTTTTTTACCTTATACATCGTATAGTCAATTAGTCAAAATAACCTTCTCGAGTAGACACTACGCTCTAGAGCTACACGAGAAAGAGAGCGTTAATTTTATGATCCAATATACGTGGTTTTTCACGACCACCTCAAAGCGGTCCGTGACAGGCGTTCTAGCAGATTAATTTTCTTATTAAAAACAATACGCCCAATTCCTAATTACGTCCCTAGCAGAAACTGCCTATTTAATATGTGTTATGTAGCAAAAACTTTGGTTTTCGAGATTTTTGTGCTTACCTGCAACACAATACAGAATAATTTTTAATTTAGCTTTGTTCCTGAAACATATTATCAACTTTAAAATGTGACTTTTGTTCGATACTTTTTAATTACTGAACGTTTCGCTTACAAAGTTGGTATTTGTGCCAGTTCAGCGCTGCCTGCGCGGCGCGCTTTCATGACCCTCAACCCTCTACCACCTTTCCATATTTGAAAAAAAAAATTTTTTTTCTGCGAAAAATAAATTTATTGTGCTTTCACCAGTCGTAGAACAAAAGTTGTTGGAAATCACATTTAGAAGTTGGGATGCCTGGGGAATTAAGTTATTTAAAAATAGCCCTGTATAAGGTGCTACTCTAACTCAGCAAAAGGTCGCAGTCAGAGTAGCTACTATGAGTGCGAAAAAGCTGTGCTGGACGTCTGCCGGACGTCTGTCATGTATCCTAATACTATAGTAGTAAGGTTGTTTATCCAACTTATTACTTTCAGTGACAGTGACAGTAAGCACTCGTGGTAGCTGCTCAGCTCCGTATATTTCTCTTTGTTTCTCGCAAGACGAAATATTTGGCAGCACTCGCGATTTTAGGTCCTTAGTCAGGATATCTTACTTTGGGCGACGCGTATCTTGCTCTATCATCATAAGTTGCAGGAGGCTGTATCCCTCGTATCTGAACACATGTCGGAGATAGGGATCCTTTCTCCTTGTGATGGTTTTCCATAACTCTTGATGATACGTGTTAGAACTCCCTAGTTCGTGGCCTCTTGAGTCCAACAAATTTTTAGCATCCGTCTGTAGCACATCACCACATCTCGAATCCTCTCGCATCTCGAAATCTCACTGCGACCGAAACTCATCGCCCCTTTCTTGTCTCCCGCAGGCGTGATGTGGCGTCTAGCGCCACTAGTGGCGTGGCTGTGCGCCATGTCACTGGTGACGCTCGCCGCGACCGACCCGCCGCCGACCTCGGTCGCCCCCGCGACCGCCGCGACAGCTGCGACCGTGCGACCGCGCGCCAACGGCACGGCGCCGCGACAACGCAACCGACAGCGCAACCGCAGACGCACCACCACGACCACGACCACGACGACTGAGATGTACGATGACGATGAGCTTACCACGCCGATTGTTACGACTACGCTAGACCCGCGCTCCTTCGATCATAGTAAGTGCTCCTTTGTTTGCTGTTCTTCTTTCTGTATTCGAGCGTTTTTAGGTTCTAGGAAACTCCAAAATCTTTACTACGACCACAACTGAGATGTACGAAGCTTACCACGTTGGTTGCCACCACAAACTCCGACCCACTGTCGAGCAATCAAAAAAATCGCTAATTGCTGTGCGAGTCGCGGCCTCGGGAGACAATGATTTACATGGCGCGTAAAGAAGTCAAATAAAGTCACAAAAACTAGCGCGCGTGTTTTTAGCTCTGTTGCGCATGATCCACGCGCATGTGTTACAGCACGCGCATTAGTAAGCGATAAAACGAGTGGCAAATGAAATAAGGCGCGCGTGACCGGGATGTGCTACGGGGGCTGTTCAACACAAAACGTCCCGTCCACGCCACGTCTTCTGTGTAACGGGCGACTTAGGGCCACATAGATTCCGTCAACATCAGCGAGAACGAGATTAACGGTGCGGTGGACCAGCACCCTTACAAGTATGAAATATTTCTTTTTCATTTAAGACGGAACGCGGGTAACCTCAACTCCATACAAAAGGGGAGACCTGTTTCCTCCTTGGATAATTATTTTAGAAAAAATATGTTTATTCCATTCAATTTATATGTACCTCTGCCATGTTCCTATGTTTTCCTTTTTTTGTTATTTTAATATTTTTAATTTAAATAATTAAAATAATAAAAAAGGAAAACATAGGGACATGGCAGAGGTAAATATAGATTGAATGTCATAAACATATTTTTTCTAAAACAATTATCCAGGGAGGAAACAGGTCTCCCTTTTGTATGGAGTTGAGGTTACCCGCGTTCCCTCTTAACGGTTAATCATATTACACTGGTAAAAGTACATTTTATTTTTAATCGACTTCAAAAAAGGAGGAGGTACTCGTTTCGACCCGTATTTCACTTTTATGTGAACTACCTCAGATCTTTTTCTACGTAAACCGATTTGATGATTCTTTTTTTGTTTGAAAGGATATTATTATACGTTCAAACAAAAAAGTATAGGTAGGTACTTTAAAAGTGTAATAAAGTGGTGAAGATTTGATGAAGAACTTCGGAGATAGAGAACGGAACTCCTCAACGGACAGCAGCAAATCACTCGGAATCAGAACTTAACAACATTACAGTGAAGTTTTATGTTTTTTTGTTATTTGAATTATTATTGAACGAGCGAGCGAAGCGAGCGAAGTTCTCCGAGTCTACTGGAACAATCCGGCGTTTGTATGTATGTATGTTTGTATGTATGAATGTTCGTTCGACGATAACTTGAGTAAATTTAGTCGGATCTTCATAAAATTACCGACTACGGGTAAACTAGTGGTTCACCCCGAACTACGAACTCGCGACCCCATATCTCAGCGACCCCATATCTCAGCAACCCCTCGACCGATTTGGCTCATGTTCGAACTTAAAAATTCTCTTTGCCTCATTTACTCACCTACCAAATTTCATGACGATCCGACTAAATTTACTCAAGTTATCGTCGAACGAACATTCATACATACAAACATACAAACATACAAACATACAAACATACAAACATACAAACATACAAACATACAAACATACAAACATACAAACATACAAACATACAAACATACATACATACATACAAACGCCGGATTGTTCAAGTAGACTCGGAGAACTTCGCTCGCTTCGCTCGCTCGTTCAATAAGGCAAAGAGAATTTTTAAATTCGAACATGAGCCAAATCGCTCGAGGGGTTGCTGAGATATGGGGTCGCGAGTTCAGAGTTCGGGGCGAACCACTTGTAAATAGTTTACAATCCCAAAAAACACTCCACTCCTGAGCACTGTAGCGAATAGGGTAGATGGCCCATTTATTAAACAATGGGTCGAAATACATATAAAAATAAATAAATAGGCTACGTGGGTGTGTGCGTGCGTGCGTTATGTGTTACTCACAATAATGCACAGTTAAACTTTGCGAGCTTATTTATTTCTGAAATATTGCCTACTTATAAACTATTATTTATTTTAAACTAGTCTGTAACTCAATGGATCTCAGTTATCTGAATAAATAAAGATATTATTATTATTACTATAGGCCATTCATTTGAACCAGATTAGCATCGGAGTGGAGCACTTACTTAATTCAACCGTGGCACGCTACCGACTCACTCCTCTTCACAAATCTCATGCTCCTTTCGTAGGAACACAAAATGTCTACTACAGAAAGCGACCTCGATAGATCAGCTCCTGTACTCGCAAAAAAAAACATGTATTACTAGTGGTTCGACCCGAACTGTGAACTCGCGACCCCATATAAACTTAACAACCCCATATCTCGGTAACCTCTCCACCGAATTGGCTCATGTTCGAACTTAAAAAATTTCTCTGCCTCATTTACCCGCCTACCGAATTTCGTGACGATCCGACTTCATTTACTCAAGTTATCGTCGAACGAACATACATACAAACATACAAACATACATACAAACATACAAATGCCGGATTGTTCCAGTAGACTCGGAGAACTTCGCTCGCTTCGCTCGCTCGTTCAATTAGGAGTCAATGAAAATAGCGTGGCGGGAAAGCCCAAATTTTCACAGTTTTATCAATTTTGTAGCTAAACTGTACTAGTGGTTCGCCCCGAACTGTGAACTCGCGACCCCATATAAACTTAACAACCCCATATCTCGGTAACCCCTCGACCGATTTGGCTCATGTTCGAACTTAAAAATTCTCTTTGCCTCATTTACCCGCTTACCAAATTTCGTGACAATCCGACTTCATTTACTCAAGTTATCGTCGAACGAACATTCATACATACATACATACATACAAACGCCGGATTGTTCCAGTAGACTCGGAGAACTTCGCTCGCTCGTTCAAATATTTTTGTTCAACAATTTTATTTCGTGACTGTAAAATAGTACTAGTGGTTTGCCCCGAACTATGAACTCGCGTCCCCATATCTCAGCAACCCCTTGACAGATTTGGCTCATGTTCAAACTTTAAAATTCTCTTTACGTCATTTACCCGCCTACCAAATTTCATGACGATCCGACTAAATTTACTCAAGTTATCGTCGAACGAACATTCATACATACAAACATACATACATACACACATACATACATACATACAAACATACAAACGCCGGATTGTTTAAGTAGACTCGAAAACTTCGCTCGCTTCGCTCGCTCTTTCATATTTAGAACAACATTGATCGTAGCAACTTCTACGCGGCGTAGGAGGTTCTACGAATTTCGTAGCAACTTCTACGCGTCGTAGGTTCTACGAGTTTTGTAGCAATTTCTACGAGATATGGAAGGTTCTATCGATTTTTTTCACGCACTCGGACCCAGTAAGCTTCGTATCCTCCGAAATTGACCGAAAAAATATATCAGTATAGTGATTTAGCAATTTTGTCCTGTACATTCGTCTCCGTAAACATCACTAACTAGTGGTTCGCCCCGAACTGTGAACTCGCGACCCCATATAAACTTAACAACCCGATATCTCGGCAACCCCTCGACCGATTTGGCTCATGTTCGAACTTAAAAATTCTTTTAATTTCATTTACCCGCCTACCAAATTGCATAACGACCCGACCAAATTTACTCAAGTTATCGTCGAACGAACATTCATGCATACAAACATACATACATACATACAAACGCCGGATTGTTTCAGTAGACTCGGAGAACTTCGCTCGCTCGTTCAAATATTTTTCATTAAAAAAATTTGAATACTAACCAGCTTATATTGAAACGCTTATAACCAGTGGTTCGCCCCGAACTACGAACTCGTGACCCCAGTTACAGATGTGTGACTTTGCTATCGCCATTCGCGCAGGCGCGCGCGCTCTGCATATAAACTTTACAACCCCATATCTCGGCAACCCCTTGACCGATTTGGCTAATGTTCGAACTTAATTTTTTTTTTTAATTAAATTTACCCGCCTACGAAATTGTATGATGATCCGACCAAATTTACTCAAGTTATCGTCGAACGAACATACATACATACAAACATACAAACGCCGGATCGTTCAAGTAGACTCGGAGAACTTCGCTCGCTTCGCTCGCTCGTCCAATAATTTGACATGAATTTGCGGCCCAAGTTCTCAGTCTTACACGGGGGTGCCAAGTTAAAACTACCAAGTTGGGCTTCTGTAGGTATATTTTGTTCATGGTAGAAGCGCTAGCAAAGTGAATACACTTCGCATCTGCCTCATCAACTCTCGTGCGAAATGCAACTTTGCTTTGACTAGGCCATTAGTGGGCAAGCTTTGCGAGTGCAAACTTTCGACTTCGCATATTGCCTGCAGCGCTCTGTACGGTTTCTTGCCATTTAGTCTACCAAACTTATACATCTAGTTTATACAACGTGTTACAGAAAAGGTCCTGTCATACTACAAGGGGTCACTTAACTCTGCTTTGCTCTGCTCCGTAGTTAGGAACGTTATAAAAATATGTTTTAATATTTAATGAGTAATTTTCACGACGATAGTCATTATCAAAATGTTTTGCATAGCCGAGGGTAGTGCAATTAACAAATAATGACATTCAAGACACCTCACCTCAGTCTACCGCGACCACGAGCCCCGCAAGGGTCTCGAAAGTTGGAAAAATGTAAAAAGTAAATAAAACGAGTGTAAAATCTGGTTAAATTTGGTGTAATCTGCGATCTGTAATCTGCCAAGTTATTTTTTTAATAAGTACTTTTATTTGGCCAAAATAATACTTTATTTTTTTCTAAAACTATGACATGTTAAATAATTTCAAAACCGTTGAGTTAAGGAAAAATGTTATTGCATAACATCGATTTGTTTTGACCACATCTATGACCCCTTAGCTTAGAATTCCTCATAGGTCATTTATAGGTAGCGAAGAAACATCCCAAGAGCTATCGAAAATGGAATTTAACTTGATATCCGTTAAGTTTAAAAGATATTGAGCGTTACGGCACCCTTCTCTCGCAAAATAGAGGTCTCGTCCTAAGACGCATAGTTTCTAAAGGGGACCCAAGAATTCCCAGTTGGCAGGGCCCCTACAACCTTTGAAGGGACGTAAGGTTCAATTATTATTCAAATAGCTTGGCGTGAAAGGCACAATTTTTACAGTGTTTTCAAGTTTGAGCAAATCTCATAAAAATACCTCAGTTTAGCTACAAAATTTAAAAAATCGTGAAAATTTTGGCTTTCCAGCCACGCTACTATAGTTGACCATTAACAATGCCATGTTTTTTTTTTTTATGTAGCCTCCATAGTGTCCCACCCATGCCATGTAAAATAATTAAAAATAAAATTGATTGAATTTTCCCGCGCCGTATCCGAAAGCAAAGGTTGTTAGGAGAAGCCGGTGAAATTTGCACCACCAGCTATGTTGTGCCTGTATATTGAACTGAACTGAACATGGTTTGACGTTAAAATACATTTAACCCCCCTGTAGGAAGGTACGTTAAACCGTTGATCCCGGTTGTTGTTGATTAGTAGCCAATAGTTAAGCCATGTCAGAGGCCCTCTAAGCGGCCTAAAAGTTCTGGTGAGACAAAGCGCAAAGACCAGGGGTGGCCACTCAAACGATTAGATATCTTACCGTTGATTATAACCATCCCGTTTTAGTCTGTGTAAAAGGAACAATCTTAAGTAGCCCCCAAGATGTGAGAGTATGCAAATAGCTTGTTGCCAATACCAGAGCGCGTCAGCAGTGTTTAATTCACGTTGAAAACGGTGCTCCCTGTCTGTCAGCCGAGACGTTTGCCTTTAAGGCGCCGTGCATAGTGAATCTATGTAATATGATTTTGTACATTTTTCTTTGCGCTTTGTCTCACCTAATTCTAGGATTTGATATGTGAACATTTTCGATTTTTTGTGTATTTGATACAGGAATCGATTTTGTGCATTTTTCTTTACGCGCGGGCTAATTCACTATGCCCAGCGTCTTAAGGGTGGACGTATCGACGTGGCGGGAAATTCAAATTGTTCACAGTTTTTTACAATTTGTAGCTAAACTAGGCTATTTTTGCTCAGCAATTTTTCGTTCGCGGCAATAACATAGTATTCTTTTCATTATTGTAAACAACAGAACCACAAAAATTCAGCCGATTATGTGTTCTGGTCTACGACAAGTTTTTTTGGCAGTGCCAAATGCAATGTCCCAGGCTCTGCATTGTACGAGTGGTCACTTCACCCATCTAGTATGAGCGAAGGTGCCACTGATCGCTATATTATAAATCATCTCATTACGTAGATGCAAAGGCCGCGGGGTTGCGGTGGTTTACAGCGGGGTTGTACTCATATCCACGGTTGTATTGTTTAATTTCAAGTTACGTACATTTGTGAATTTGTAGTAGCAATACCACTCGCTAACGGTGAAGGAGAACATCGTGAGGAAAGCCGCGGTTTAGTTGGCTCCACACGTATTGACTTGTTCCTTTGGGCTAGGCCGACTAAGCTGTCAGGATGTTATAGTTGCTAGGCAAGCCGATTCTATCTAAAAACAATGTCCCAGACACTACAGCGCCGAGTGGTCTCTTCTTTCATCTAGTGTAAGTGAAGGTGCCACTGGACGCGGTATAAATCATCTCATTACGTAGATGCAAAGGCCTTAGTTTTGTATCCGCCGATTCCGGGATTAAATGGATGTAGGTATCCACGAATCCCGCCGAGTGGTCTTACAGCACGCGCACGTGAACTATCGTCTGTAATTGTTTTTTTCCTTGACAACGTCAGCAAGTTTAAGTGACACCGGTGGTCTCGCAACTTGTCACGTTGGTGCGGAAAGGTCAACACGTGGCAACGGGGAAAAACCGGCCAAGTGCGAGTCGGACTCGCGCACTAAGGGTCCCGTACTGCCATGCAATAAAACCCGGGGACCCTCGGTGCGTGAATAAGACTCGCGCTTGACCGTTTTTTTTTTTTTTTTTTTCGTACTATAAAGTAAGCCCTATAATCATACCAAGTTTGATGCTTGTATGTTTTACCATTTTTGTAATAGAGCAAAAAGTATAGAAACACGTTTGTTGTATGGGGACCCCTCTTATTTTTTATGATTATTTAATTTGTTTATTTGTTGGGTAATTCGTTATAGAAACACATAATTGGTGAAAAATTCAACAAGCTACCTATTATACGGTTCTGAAGCTACAGCCCATTAAAGTTAGGACAGACAGACGGACAGACAGACAGGTGGACAGACAGACGGACAGATAGATGGACAGACAGACAGCGGAGGCAGAGTAATAGAGTCCCGTTTGGCATCTTTCGGGTACGATACCCTAAAAAGTAAAGAAGGAAAACCTTTAAAATAAACCCACACTGCATGACCTCTGTTTACTACCGCTCGCCGGTAACCTCGTTTAAAAAAAAACATGTTTTAAACAAATGGGCGAAGTCAGTATCAAACTCCGTGTTAAACCATAGTAAGTTATTTCTTCATTGTAAAAAAATCTAGAGTTCACTCTTGGCCTGCAAAAGTCTCAAAACCGTAGGAAAATGCACAATCAGGCTAAAAGTGATTCAATTACCTAAGTCTAGTGCTGGTGGAAACTTAGACAACACAATGATCTTAACAGAGATTCGAACTCTAGGTTGAAAATAACCCCTTTTAAAAACGGGCTAGTTGATTGCTTCCAAGGCGTCTGATTCCACAGTTGTCTAAATAAAGAGTAAATGAATGCGCGAGAAAGAGGAACGCTAGACGTAGCTCTATTTATTTATTGAGTGCTTTGTGCTGCGTCCTTTCTATAAATTAAGAGCGGCACAAGTCAGATGGAGCGTTCGTCGTCACTGAAATACCATTCCGTATAAAAAGTTTAAAAATCTATAATAATCAGCTGCGAGCCGACGAACGATTGAGACTCAAGCGAAAGGTCATAGTACAAATGGCGCTCTTATCTCATCCAGACAACCTTTGATTGGAAGAAAGTAGCACAATAAGAGCAGGAAATATGATAAGATAAAATAATTAAATGTCGATGGTCAGTTATTGACAATCTATCTATATGTATAAAAATGAATCGCCGTGCATTAGTCTCGCTAAAACTAAGAAACGGCTTGACCGATTTGCATATTTACTGTTTTGTTTAGTTCACCATAGTTCAGGGTAGATTTAAAAGCAAAGAAATATGGGAAAAGTTAAAGGATTAGCTGAAAAACGGAAGAAATAAACATTGGTCATTTTGTATTGGAATCGCCATTTTTGACGCGGAGAGCAAAACTATTTCAGGTGATACGAAGTTCACCGGGTCAGCTAGTAATAAATAATTTATTAGGATTGGAACGATTTATTGTAGATTTATTGGAGATTGTAGATGTACCTACTTAGTAGCATTGCCACTATTAGTCAATATCATCAGGAAACAGCATCACAAGCATATACTCTCAACATGGAGTAATACAGGTGTAGTGATACATAAGTACAAATAGCATTCATTTTACTATCGAGGTTTAGATATTAGCAACAGATTGTACCGAATCTGTCACGCGTTGTTCCCACTTTGATTCCTCCGGCCTCCGGGGCGCAAACTCGCTGAAGGCTCTCCGCATCACTTAAGGCTCGGTATAAGGCTAACTAGCGCCACCAATGTTGAAAAAATCATATGTCCCTTCAGAAGAAGTTTCTGACAAAATCCTAAGATGAGCTCATGCGCCATGCTTTTCTAGATTTTTAAGTGTAGGTACCCAACTCAATTTCTAGTCTTAAGCTAAAAAATTTTTGATAACCGCCAAAAACGGTCGCTTTTGGCGGTTATCGAAATTATTTAGCTTAAAAGTAAATTTCGTAGAGGGTATCTACACTTAAAAATCTAGAAAAGCATGGCGCATAGGCTCATCTTAGGATTTTTTCAGAAACTTCTTCTAAAGGAAGATATGATTTTTTTAACATTGGTGGCGCTAGTTAGCCTTATACCGAGCCTTAACAAAACATAACGATCATCGCCTCGCCATTCATCTGCGCGCTTCAAAGTGATAAAAGTCGAGGGAAAAACTGGGGAAAAAAGTGAATAATTCGCCCCTAGCACCGGGCAATCTATCTAATAAACCTAATATTGGCTCGGTACGCGCTCAAGAAGCGTGAAATGATGCTTTTACCCCTCTCCGCCACCTAACGCGAGGGGGGGGCGCGTCGTCCAGTCAATGCTGAACTCGCAATGTGTGGATGGTTCGTCCCACGCGCAGGTCAAATTAAATCGGGTACTTCAGCATGCAGGCTGCATGCAATTAAGATGTGATAGATGAAAAAAGTTTGACCAAAGTTTTTTTTAATCATGCGTCGATCGGCCACTGTTTTACGAGCAGCGCCAACGCGCAGGGCCATTACGGTGTAAAATTTGTTTTTACCGCTTGCAGGCAATAAAGTCTGGTCTAGGGGCTGAAGCATGGCGGGAATTCGTTTAGTGCTGCATTTTACTATTTAATTAAAAGGTAGTCAAGGCTTTTTTAGGAGGATGATGTTGTAATGGTCAAGAAACGTTCTAAATGCCTGTATCATCACCGTGCCACCACTCCAGCATCAAGTGACTTTAGTGCAATTTTTCATTGAAACTAAGCCTCATTTTGACACTTAACCGCAAAATATTGCTTTAGCGTCTTCTTACACACATAATCGTGGCATGTGTTCAGTTAACTACTTAGAATATAGGAACTTAAATTCAAGGGAGTTGAATTTGAAGCAAAATGGCTTGAGGTTTATAGGTGAATAATCATTGCGATCCAATTAGGGGCTTCCGCATGGCTCATTAACTCATTAATGTCTTCGGAACGGACGGCCCCAGCGGTGAAGAAAAATTTAATTATTGCCGGATGAATAAACTGGATCCTTGAGGCCCGGTTTCTGAGTTGAGAATTTTGCTAAGCAAATACTTCACTATCGTTCTGTCACGCTCTTTTGTGAGAAATCTGCAGAGACAGGACGATACTTACCCATTTGATTAGCGAATTTCTCAATTCAGAAACCGGGCCTGAGACAGTGATTTTGACTTAGTACTTTACTTTTTACTTAGAACAATGGACTCGGAAGCAAGAGGTTTAGATTCGAATCCCAGTGCCGGCAATTACCCAAGACATTAGTTTATTTCAAAGTTACGTAGTAATTTGTATATTATCACTTACTAACCGTCAAAGAGCTATGGAGCGGGACATGCTAGGCCCACTCCATATTTTGAGGTACGGAACCCTAAAAACGATAACAAAAATTAAGAATTATTATCTGAGGAAAGAACGACAAATAAAGGAAATACAACTCCTTATATCTCGCTTGCTCGTGTATCAATCGAGACTTTAGCCTACCAACCTACATTCTAGTTTGTAACCTATACTTTACGAGTATTAGCATAAAATCCATCTCTCTCGAGAGGCGTCCGAGTGCCAAATCCTTTAAAGATGCATTCGACATCGCCCGTGATATATCTACCCGCGGCCCGCCATTACATTATTTTCCTAGTACGGTTCATAACATTGGTAGGGTGCGTTGCTAGTTTTGGCCCACATATTCAAAAAATATCTTCAGATGTATTCGACATCGCCCGTGGTATATCTACCCGCGGCCCGCCATAACATTATTTTCCTAGTACGCTTCATAATATTGGTAGGGTGCGTTGCTACTTTTGGCCCACATATAAACAAAAAATTCAGATGCATTCGACATCGCCCGTGAATCCCGTAATATCTACCCGCGGCCTGCCATTTTACGGTTTACTATATTGGTAGGGTGCGTTGGAAATTTAAAGGCCCACATATTAAGAAAATATTTTCAAAATTATTTTATGTAAATACGTATATATATTTTTTGGTACTAAGATTAAGTATTATACTAAAATATGATTTGACTACAAATCATCATAATCGCCATTATCAGCCAAAACTTGCCCACTGCTGGCACATGACCCTTTTCCCCTCCACGCCATCGTCCTTGGTCAGTCTCTGTCTATGATGGGTTGTTGTAAATAATTGTCCAGCCTACCTGGGCCACAACGCCCACTCTGACCCTACTACAACCGGGGCAGACTTGGCCCAGCGCCAGTCGCTCACCCGACTACCAATGCAATGGTTACTCGAAGACAGTTTTGTCCGTAACTGTACTTGGCTGGTCGTACCACTAATCGGTTATGGCAATTTTTATTTACTACCGCTGTTGCTATAAGGAGTGGTTTGGGTAGTAACTATTAAGTGTCTAGTCTGTGGTTTGGCTACAGCCGTTTTCGGGCCCACTGTGAACGAAACAGAGATGTTGGGACCACTTAGCCTACATTTCAGAATTCTTTATTGCAGGGTGTCGAACGTCATACCGCGCGGGATGAGAATGGGATGCACAAACTCGCGTCAAAGCCACCTTGTCAAAGTAAAATAAAGTATACTTTTGATTGACTTTGACCAGGTTCCATCCCATACTCATTATACAGGGCTAGAGCCCAGGCGACCCCGCTTTGTATATCAAGTTCCTTAGCGCAAAAAATAGTCACTTCCTGATAACCTTAGGATGGAAAGGACTGGAAGGAGAAATACAGTATAGCAAGCAGATGCACAGCAAAAAAATTGTCCGACGATAACATAAACTTCGGCTAGCGCTTTCTACAAGAAAAAAAAAAGCACTTTCGGCTATACCTTGTCTTCCAGTCTGCCAGTATGTCACGCATAGTAATAATATAATAATAAATTTTAAAAAATAAATACTTCGATATTTTTGCTTCAAATCAGCATACCTCATACTTCACCGATTTTGATGAAACATATCTAAGGACACTCGCTAAAAAACCTGCTTTAAATCGGTTCACCCGTTTAAGAGCTACGGTTTCGGTGCCACAGACAGATAGGTACCAGACGTCTTCTGCCGCTGCTTTTAAATACGTTTTTTTTTTTTCGTCGTTCCTAGCTTCTGTTAACAATAATTTATCGAAAAAATATAAACAGTCCGACAAGCCCGGGGGTGGAGATTTCTACATTTGTAGGGGACTACATTTGTATGGAGAAAACTCTACTGTAATATCCTCTTAAGTTTGTCGCCAAAGAATTAGTTGCAACTTTTTTATAGCGGCAGTAAACTGGCCAAGTTTAAATTAATCTAGGCGTGCAGTGCGAGGCCAGGGTGCCGTTATTTGGGCACAATTAAAATGGCACATTTACGACTGGAGAGTCGGAATTAAATAGGGAAACAAACTTAGGGTCGGCTACATCGGTCCACAGAGGTTCCAATTAAGAGCATACAACGTGTTACAAAACATCCTAAGTCTTTTTACAGTGTGACCTACTGGTCAAAAGGATGTCAATTCTGTAAAAAAAAATAGCGAAAAAATTTTTTTAGGTATTTTATAACCTCAAAATTGTAAATTATCACAACTTTTTTAGTAGCTCTTTAAAAATAGATTTGTATGTGTAGTTGCATTTGCATAGCTTTGAGTGGTTAAAACATTGTGAAAATCGATGAAAACAATATTAAAAAAAAAAACTTTTTCCCGCAAAAAAAAAACCTACAAAAAAATAGGTTCACCGTAAAAAGAGTTAGATTTTTTGTAACACCTTGCATAGTACGGTAACTATCGTCACCAATAAAATTCAGTTACAATTTTTTTTTTTTTCTAAAAGCGGATACTTGAGTTCGCTATCCCATTAATTGGTTATTTTCTGGTCTTAGGACCTAGATTCTAGAACATATGGCTATTCACTAACGGCCGTCTTAGTGCTTGCCGCCAAGAAAAAGCTTAGCCTAGGATTGACGTTTCATGGGGTTACCCTTTATACAAGAAGATATACCCTTCAAAAGCTAGCTACAGTGTGAATAGCCCCTAAGGCAAAACACCCTTATTTAAATCGTCAACTGCGGATAGTTAAGCTATATGTTCACTGAGAGAGGGCTTTAATTACATTTCAGATACAGTTGCGCGAGTATGTATGTGTATTTGATTAGAAAAACGGTTGAAAGTTCCTGTGAGATTTCTTTTGCTGTATTTATCAGAGGAAAATAACTATCCTGAACATGACGCGTTCTAGTACGTAGTATGTGATCGGAATCACAGAAAATAGCACAAACTTGGGGTGGCATTAATTATAGTCGTCGACTAAAGATCGAACTCAAGTAGGTGATCTCAGAAAAGTCAAATGTTAATGCCACCCTAGACAAATTCAGCAAATCTTAGGGTGGTATTAATAGTCGTCTGAGAACACCTACTTGAGATCGATCTCAAGTAGGTGATCTCAGACGACTATTAATACCACCCAAAGATTTGGTAAAGGTAACGCTGCCAGCCCCCTCTTACATCACAACAAACATTATAAGCTGAATAAACGAGTATAAAAAAACAAAATAAAAATGGTTACAATTTTAAAACCTGAGCGTTTGAGGCATTATACCCTCAACGCAAAAATCGCCAACCCGCATTGAGCACGCGTGGTGATTAAGCTCGAACTCTCTCTCTGAGAGAAGGCCTTTGCCCAACTAGTGGGACATGTACAATTGTACATGCTACATCTTACTTTTTTTTACAATTTTATAGCAAAAATAAAAAGATGCAAAAACAAAATGACACCATTGCGAATGAAAGTCTTTATAAATTCTTATCCAGTAAAACTAAAACCACAAACACTCGTATCTATGACCACAACTTTACTCATGGCTGCTAGAAAATTCAATTCACAAGAGACCTAAATCCGTTACCAACAATTTCATAGAACTTATAATCAGTTTGCAAAGTGGCAGAGCCCACGGGAATTACGACTCTATCATCTGTGACAAGTGCGCTAAATTGGCATTTGCATTAACCTACTACAAACCAATTGAAAATGAAAAATATTTTTTTTGGGGTATAGTTACTGAATTACTGGTGATGATAAATAGTATTCAACCAAAATACTTATGAACTTAATTCATCATTACAATAGAATATCAAAAATTGTTAATGATACCAAGTTGAATGAATCGGTTATTTTAAATTTGTTCATGAGACGAAAACACTTACGTCCGTTTTGCCATAGACAATTGAAAATCGTCAAAATCTCCAAAACCTGACTTGTTCCCTTTCTAAAATAACCGATTAAAATCTGCCTAGCAACATTCCTAATAATTTTTTTTTTTACGAACCAGCCCAAATCGTAATTTAAAAAACGCAAAATCGTGTCCTTTCAAAGTAATCACTGCACCGAGTAGGCTAAGTAGGTGAGCCCAACGATATCCGCCGCTTATGATGACGCGTGCCTGAAAATAGGTCAGGCCAAGCAAAAAAGGGCCGGCTTCATTTCACGGCAGTTGAGTCGAGGGCACACACCGCCTTATCCTCTAAAACCATATAAAAATCCTATAAAAACGAGGTTACCGTATACAGCGTGTTTAAAAAAGGTCCTGTCACACTGAAGGGGGCCACTAAGCTCATCAACACAAGCAACTTTTCAAATTCAAATAACTTATTTCAGACATCAATTAATTAATTTGTCATAAGACTAAATGACAGAATATACAAAAAATATATGATATTACTACTAGTGCACCAACAGTTTGAAGCGGCTGATATTAATTTTTCGAGATTTCGCAGTTGTAGTTGCTTGAATTGATGAGTTTTTAGTACGTTTTGTGAAAACGCGCTTATTCTGAACTTAATTCATCATTACAATAAAAAAAATACAATACAATAGAATAACAAAAATTGTTAATGATACCAAGTTGAATGAATCGGTTATTTTAGAAGAGGAACCAGTCACGAAACCAAAATTGTTCATGAGGCTGATATTTATTTTTCGAGATTTCGCAGTTGTAGTTGCTTGAATTGATGAGTTTTTAGTACGTTTTGTGAAAACGCGCTTATCTACTCAGTATTGCGTTTGATTTGGCGATAGCTACAACTATCCTGTACCTCGAGTACCTAATTATTAAGTCGTGGAAACCTTTAATTCGCTTTATTAGAATTAAGATTATTTAGCAAAGTTGTATTGATATCGCTGGTTGGTATCCCTAATAAAAAACAAAAACAAATCCTTCCTGTAACACCCTGTATAATGTACTTATATTATTATGTGTAGGTATGTCGTAATTCCTTGAATGTGTGAATGTATGCTTCCTTTATTCAGCAACAAAACTCTGAACCATCAAGTAATTTTAACGAATCAAGTGTCACCGAATTGAAATCGGCGATTGAACTCCTGTGATTTTGCGAACGCCGATCCCGAAACGGTGACCAGCTGTAAAAACGCTTATACAAGTAGAACCTTTCAAAGGAAACCGCAGAACTAGCTAATAAACTGCTCACTCCCATACAGAAGAAATTACAGGAAATTACAGATTATCCGATTTATTTAATTTTGGTGTCAATCATTTTTGTAGATTTTTAACAACGTCTAAGTTTTTTATTTTTTTGAAATTCGTGTAGCTATTTTTAGTGTGCCCCTTTACTAGCGCCGCCAATAAAAAAAACTTATCTTCTTTTTGGATGCGTTTTTTGCTAAAAAACGAGCTGTTAAATGAGAATCCCTGTAGAGGCTTTACTATTTTTAGGACCTAAGGTCTTCTAGATTCGAATAAATACCTACGAATAAATCCCGCCACCGCCAAAAGCGGACGTTGTTGTCGGGCGGCGGGATTTATTCGTCGGATTTCTTGTAACGGATCTCAAATGTCAAACTTCTCGATACACATTGGCAAAAATGTAAAGACCAAATAAAACGAGTGTTGACTCCAGCAAAAGTTTAGTTTAATTAATGAACTTAAGCAAAAACAAATCTACCTTGAACAACCTAAGCAACATAATAACAATAAACCCCTAGCAAGACTACTACACCAATAAACAATAAACAAACATGCAACCCGGCGCGTAAATAATAAAAACTGCAATAGTACAGCCGGGTAAGTTACTGCGACTGTTCTTATGCTGATTTACCTGCGCCCCGCACGAGAAATACTGCCTACCGAGAGCGGTGTGACAGTAACTGTTTCATTCAATATACAGTACCTACTAGTACCTACCTACTGGCTTTTCGTTGGGATATTACGGTGAATAATATTGTCTTAGGGTGGCATTAATAGTCGTCAGCTAAAGCTCGAGCTCAAGCACCGAACAAAAGCTCGAGCCTAAGTATCTTGAGCTTGACATTGACATAAGCCAAGGTCTCAAATCGGTGATTTATTTTTCTGAGATCACTTACATGAGTTTGAACTTGAGCTGGCGACTATAAATGCCACCCTTAGAGCCTTATCACACTAGCGAGTTGAAAGCGAAGCGAATTCGCAACGAGTTCGCCGCGAGTGCCCAGCGTCGGCGCCAGTTTGTACACTCGCGTTCGACTGCCTTTCATCAGGAGCCATTTAATCTTAGGTGTGTGTCCTCATATTATTATAATCCTAAGTTATTTCGTATCTGATCCAACAACTTGTGATGTAGAACTTGTCATTTGCAGGTAGAACTGCATTTTTTTAGGATTATTTTTAACAAGAATGGTGACAAAAATGATTTTTTTTTTCAAGAAGTTTAATACTAAGAGGCCAGACACAGAAGAGACATGTTTTTTTAATCAAGAAGTTTAATACTAAGGGGCCTGACACAAAAGATACATATTTTTTTATCAAGAAGTTTAATACTAAGGGGCCTGACACAAAAGATACATATTTTTTTATCAAGAAGTTTAATACTAAGGGGCCAGACACAGAAGAGACATATTTTTTTATCAAGACGTTTAATACTAAGGGGCCAGACACAGAAGAGACATAATTTTTTATCAAGAAGTTTAATACCTTGGGGCCAGACACAGAAGAGACATAATTTTTTATCAAGAAGTTTAATACTAAGGGGCCAGACACAGAAGAGACATATTTTTTATGAAGAAGTTTATTACTAAGGGGCCAGACACAGAAGAGACATATTTTTTTATGAAGAAGTTTAATACTAAGGGGCCAGACACAGAAGAGACATGGGACGAAGACGCGGCGTGGACGCCATGTCACTGTCATACAAAATGTATATGTGGAAGCGACGCGACGCAAGACACAAAAGAGACGGGGCATGGACAAAGAAAAACGTCACGACTTCGTCCCACCTTTCTTCTGTCTGGGTAACGTCTAAGGTCCCTTTACAAACCTTACTTATGCTGTAACTGTAACCACGAAATTCTATTTGCCGGAGAAATGTTACCCCATTCGGTACAATTTAGTTGACCAGTGTCTCTGTCCGACCTCCAGGGAAATATGGCGTGTATTTTTGTTCCCAAACTTTACCTTTACATTTGCGAACGCCAAAGTTGAAGTACGAAAAAAACCTAAATTGCAAACACACTAGGTACGGTCTACTCTCTAGAGCAGAAATTTAATTTTCGTCGCGCAAAAAATAAACTATTTATTACAGTGTGGTTCAATAGGGTGTTCCGAAGCGGTAAACAAAACGGTGTCGCTTCCGATTTTAACGATTTTAATCAGCATCACCTCAAAAAAGGTACTTATTTATGCATTTTGGTTCATATCTATAAAGTGACCCAGTGACTTTAACTTTGAATGTATCACCGTGCATTAAATCTGGTAGAGCTGTCTGAATCTGAATTTTTCGCTGACTTGTTTATGATGTTGGCCCAATTAATAATCCAAGTTTGTGACCTCGAGCGCCGACTGAAACCAAGTCAAAAAACCGCGATCCCATATCCCTCCACTCTCTATCTCTTATCCAGCCTCTCCTGGTCCGATCTGTTAATCAGAGCCAAAAAATAAAACAATCAATTGTTATATTTTTACATGGAAAACAAAAATTTCGCATTCACCAAAGTCGTAGAACAAAAGTTGTTAGAAATCATAGAATTTGGGGTGTCTGAGGAATTCTATTAAAAAAATGCTTTTTATACTATCTATACAGCCCATGAATGTCGCCCAATATTAGGGAATTAGGCCTCTTCTTACGCCAACCAACTTGCTACCCGCCTTGGTTCCTATACAGCTCATTTGCCTTCCCGTGCTATCTTCTTAGAAGTTATATGTCAGCAGTACTAACAAATACCAAGGCACTATGTGTTCACTTTTCCAGATTTTATAATATGGAATATGGCATTGAAACAGACAGCCTCTACATGGGGAAATTGGCCGAGACAGTGAAAAATTGGTTCCACAAGGCAAGCTTAGCTCCCTCCCTCTCCGTCACACCAGCGGCGGTATCCCAGTCCCTCTCTGGCGGAGTGTGTGCACGAATGAGCTCGGATAATAATTGTAATTGTCGGTGCAAATAAAATTAAATGAAAGTGTTTGTTTTTTCGTCTTTCATTTCGTTCTATTTGGACTGGGGTGTATAGGCGGGGAGGTTTGTAAGAAGGTTCCTGTTTTAATCTGGGGCAGCGGTTGTATTGGATAGATAGAACAATAAGATACAATTTGCTGTGGAGTAAAACATCGTGAGAGAACCTGAGCGCCTGAGGAATAACACCCTCAACGCAAAAATCACCAAGAGAAGGCCTTTCTCAGCTAGTGGGACATGTACAGCCTACATATTACTTTGTAAAGGCTAAACATAACTTTTTTTTTAAGTTTTAGATGCTATGATGACGGGTAGGAACCCAGTAGGTAAGCCACCGGTTTTCAATCCGGAGCACAGGGCCTAAACGTAAGGGTCACTTCAAAGCGAAAAGGTCATATCTCAAAAGGACCTTGGGCACTAAAGTATAAAGCTTGTACCCACTGACCGTTGACACTTAAATTATACATTGCCTGACAGTGATAAGACTCATGTCAAATGAAGGCCCTTGAAGAGTACTTCGTTTTATTGTATACCAGCTTAGTCAAAATCCAGCGCGAAAATAGTGTTTTCGGCTTAAAGATTCTTTAAAAAATATGTGAGACGGTGATGAAACTCTTGTCAAATGCAAAGTCACTTTCAGACTCACACTTAGGTTTAAAATATTTTACATCAGACGTCAGACACACATAAAAATAACGGTCTCAATTAACGTATGGTCAAAACCAAGTCAGTTTGTGAATTTGGAGCTTATATGGCCTACTCATTTTGAAGCAGCGATAAATTCTCTGCCATTGCGTCCGTTGAAATCATGTTTCAAAACATTATCAGCTTGAAGTGCGATGCGACGAGGCTAGCCGACCGCGAAACCAAAACAACATTCAATAATATCTCTCTGCCATTGCAGAATCGACCGAACAACTTACAAATCTACACAATGTTTATGAAAAACCATGTCAATGTAAAGTCGTAAGTGATTTTTTTAATGATTTTTTACGAATTAGTATGTTAAATATTAAGGCTACGTTTTTTTTTGGTCGGGAAAGGTATTTATCGTTTGAGGTACCAAAAATGTTAAGGCGCTGTGCATAATGAATCGTCCGCGCTCAAAAAAAAAAATGCACAAAACCGATTCCTGTATCAAATACACTCAACAAATTGAAAATATTCACATATCAAACCCTAGAATTAGGTGAGACCTATCTAAAACAGCCAGTTTTGTGTTGACATTCATAAACGTTTTGAAGATATTTTCAAAACATTTATGTCAACACGCATTCATAAACGTTTTGAACGCGGCGCACTTTTTTTCAAGCAAAATATCTTGCAATCTGTTATGGATATCAACATGAAACTGACTGTGTTAGATAAGTCTCAACTAATTCTAGGGTTTGATTTGTGAACATTTTCGTTTTTTTTTTGTGCATTTCATACGGGAATCGATTTTGTGCATTTTTCTTTGCGCGCGGGCTAATTCACTATGCCCAGCGCCTTAATACAGTAATTCAAGTCCACACAACTTACTAGGTAATTAGTTACCTAGTAAGTTGTGTGTACTTGAATACTTAGGCATTAAGTAGTAAGTAATGCTTTGTCACAGAAGAAAAAATAAATAAAATGTAAAGCAAATATTATCTTCAAGATGTTTTAGTCTGAATGTTTTAGTCGATACATTTTCGCTACCACTCGATTTTTATAACCGAATTATTTCGGTTATTCGAACTTTCAACCGCGCTCGGCTAAATAATACGTGATTCATGATCAGCTGATTCTAAACAACCAGCCTAGAAGCTCCCAGCATTTTACGAAAAAATTACTTAACCTAAACATGTAAAAAACTTACATTCAACCGCGAACCGACCAAAAAAAATATCCCAGATTCAGCAAAGTTTACTCTATCAGCCTAGCAACTCCCAGCCTTGTACGATAAAATAAGTCAAATTTCTTTCGTATTTGTTTTGTGGGACCATCAATTAGCTATCGGATGCATTTGTTAGCTCTCAAACAAAATCGAGCGGAATATTTTTTGCACAACAGATTGGCGAAAACCGCGTCATAACTCATGGATCCGTGGTTTTTATTTGCTGCAAATCTATCAGACGCATAACTCGCATATATCTGTTTAGATGGTGGCTTGCTTTTTTACGACTTTTGATACGACTTTTTTAAGTAACTTCTAAAATGTGGAGGAGTATAATATATAAGACCTCAGAACTTTTTTCTGGATAAACCGATTTTGATGATTCTCTTTTTGTTTTAAAGAACAGCAACGAACAGCAGCAGATCACTCTAAATCAGTGCAATAACAGAAGATCTAATGTTTTTTTCGAAACACTTAACTCCATAGTAAAAATTATGCATTGATGAGTTAAGCGACCCCTTTCAGTGTCACAGCAGGACCTTTCTGAAACACCCTGTAGTTGGAAATGCCTAAGATTTTCTTCGTTATTTATCTACAAACATACGAATAGGTACTAACATACTTCAGCGTAAGTAATGAAACATGTCAGTATTCATGGTCCATAAAATCATTTTGCAGTCAGTAAGTAAGCTTCTTAGCACAACTTATACAGAGTAGTGTAGAGTTCCTTTGAAACCAAAGATGGCCGTCGATGCCAAGATTGCGGGGACTGTGAAACTTTGTCCAGCACCCCTTTACAACTAAGTACTATAATATTATATTCACAAATGCTACTCTAGGCCTTTATTGTACAGTTATCTACCTGTTGTAAATGTGAATTTACGAAAAAAATATTTAAATAATTACTTACTAGCGTAAAGACTGGATGAGAGAAGCTTAAGACCTATAATTATTATACAAAAATTAACATCGCACTTAGTACTACGAGAGCAAGCATAATGAAATGAACCAATCCGGTTAGTTCTATGACGTAGGTATAGCCGTCAGTGTGAATGGTGTTAGACACGAAAGCTCGCACGGTGAGGTAGGCAGTTACACTAAAGTGTGTGCTACAAGGCCTACACTCTGCATCGGGTCTTACTTACTTCGTATGGGTGCAATTGCCGACAATTCCAGTGAATTTCAAAAACAAATCTTTGGTACAAACCATCTGTCAAATCAGTCGAACCGTTCTCAAGTGTCGATGCGGCATCCGTGCGGCAATTGATTTATATTTATTTTACATTACATTCCTCACGGGTGATCAGCCTATTTTGATTTTATGTGTTAATATTTCCTTGAAAAAATGTGGATGCCGTGAATTGATTGCATAAATAATAAACTAAGTAAGATCTAGCCTGTACAAATGTACTTTGTACAGTCCCATGAATGAAAGGTCAAAATTGTTTCTAAGCACCCAATTGTCGATTTTATGATTACGTGACTTAGCGATAGACTCCTTCACTCAGACCCATATGTTTATCATACATACGGGTCTGAGTGAACAATTTCGACCTTAATTATTATTAAAGTCATGGGACATGTACAACGTACATCTGTACAGGCTAGATCTTACTTAGTTTATGATTTATGCAATTGTATATCGCTAAAATAGCAAAAATACTCCTATTTGGAGGACGTCCGAACAAAAACCTTGCGCTGCCACATGGCACAGTGGTGCATGTTCTGCCCTATCATTTAACTATTCGGTGGCGAGATATTTTTTATTTGGTTTCCGATGTCACAACGCCCACGAGCATTTGCAACTTTTTTGGGTTCCATATCGCAAAATGTAATATAATAATTTTATTATTTCATTCGGTTGTCGACACGCCCATTCCCTCACCAGTTAAAAAATATGCTTTCATTAATTACTTAAATTAAATTAAATGAACCTTTCTTTAAATAAAAACCGATGCGAAACATCTTTCTGTAATCTAACATTACATGGTTTACACTATTATTTTTGCATCTACGCAATGAGATGATTTATTCAACGTCCAGAGGCGCCTTCACTCTTAATAGTTAGAGAGCTGGTGACCAATCGAGATATTTTTTCGTACAAGGCTAGGAGTTGGTAGGCTGATAGAGTAGACTTCGCTGAGTCTGGGAAAAATATTTTTTTGGCACGGTCGCGGTTGAAAGTTAGATTTTTTCGACTTTGAAAGTTTAAATGTATGGGTTCAGTATATTTTTTTTGTCGCACAAGGCTAGAAACTTCTAGGTTAGTTGTTGAGACTCCGTTGAACAAGAAAATATTTGTTTTTTTGGCCGAGCGTGGTTGAAAGTTTGATTTTTATAAGCATAAAATTCATACTTTCTAGGTTATAAAAAACAATATTTCTACCGCGTTTGGCTAATAATAAATAGTGATTTCGTGATCAGCGGAGACTAAAAAGGCAGCCTAAAAACTCCCAGTCTTGTAGACAAAAAATAAATGACTCAACCCATACATTTAAACTTTCAAAGTCGAAAAAATCTAACTTTCAACCGCGACCGGACCAAAAAAATATTTTTCCCAGACTCAGCGAAGTCTACTCTATCAGCCTACTAACTCCCAGCCTTGTACGAAAAAATATCTCGATTGGTCACCAGCTCTCCAACTATAATGGGTTGATGAATTAACCACTTGGATGCTGCAGTGCCTGAGATTTTTTTTTCACAGAGTAAAAAGGCCTACAATAATTAGCAATCGAGACACTATTTTTGCTATCGTACAATGACGCTCATTCGCCCGTGTCACGCTCATTCACGTTGCCTGTAACTCCTTGCCAAAGGTAAAACCTGAGTGCGATTTGTTTTCGATAGGGAAGGGAAAAATGGTTACACATTCATTCCTTTTCAAGAATGCTTGAAAAGAAATGAAAGTGTATTCATTTTTTATGTTTATTAGGTTAGTTTCATACGGTTGTGAAATTAGGCTACCTAGTTAAGTTTATAACGTCTTGGTTATTTGTTAGCTGTAAGTTATAAATTTAATGTAATTGTTACTTACTTAATAAATAAATCGCTACGGAACCCTTCGAGCGCAAATGCAACTCGGACTTGACCACTTATTCGTTTATTTTGGCGCGAAGTAACGGCCGGCGCACGGCGGTAACGATTGGTGATTAAGGTATGTTTGCACGTGAAAACTGTGTGTAAACGTGCTGATTCTCTACGTTGGGCTTTGGCTCGGCAACGTTGGCGCAGCAATGTTTGTTAGGCAAAACATTCAAAGGGGAGTTTACCTATCGAACGCGATAGAAGCAAATGCCCTGGTAGATACTGCAAAACATTTTCTGGGACAGAACTTGAACCCGCAACCTCAGAAGCTACTGAGCCACGTGACTGTTGATGCGATATTTTCAACGAAGGGCCCTAGTCACATTCACATTTATTCACATCATTTAATGTAGTGTATAACAACATTTTTCAAAACTATTTAGAGGTTGAACCATGTAGAGCGATAGCCTAAGCACAGTTTAGATTCTAGAAGTTGAAACATTTTCGTTGTACGAAAACTTTGAGCTAGGAAATCAAATTTTACGTTAGTATGGAAAGTCGGGGCGCTTTCAAGCAATAAAAAAACTTCAGAGTTCCCAACTTAGCGTTTGCAAAACAAAGTATAGAATAAAAATAAGTACGAACGCTCTCTTTGCGAAATAAATAGGCAACCCAGAAGAATCTTTCCATCTCACTCATTATTATCAAACTTTCATCCAACTATATCATACACAGATCATTAAAGCGACACATCGATAATGTTAAAAGCAAGATACTGTGGCAGAAACTTAACTAAATGGACAAATCGTTACACTGTTACTACTCGTACATAAGTTACCTAAGTTACACTCTGCAGTATGAGATATCGCTGAAAATGTGTAGTTACTTTGTAATCCTTGCTTTCGCCTTGAACGACAAAAAAATACTGAACCCATAAATTTACACTTTCAAAGTCAAAAAAATTTTCGACCGCGACCGTACCAAAAAAATATTTTTCCCAAACTCAGCGAAGTCTACTTTATCAGCCTACCGACTCCCAGCCTTGTTGAAAAAATATCTCGATTGGTCAACAGCTCTCAATGTTCTGTTGGCCTTTCTGTCTTAGGTATTTACTCTATGTCCTCTTGGACACATTTTGTGCCCTCTTTTTTGCTCTTTTCAAAACTTGCTCTTTAATTAAGGAGCAGAGAACTGAGAAAACTTTTATTCTTGCCCCGATTTCTGATTGCGACCATTTGATATCCGGTGACATTTTAGTGACTGTATTCTGCAATGCAAATAAGACTAATTATGAAACTATAACTTGCGAAGTCAGGTCTACTCACATAGTCAGAATGAAGAGAAAGAATGAAACGTTAACGCGTACTAATAAAATTACAGTGTTTATGAGGCCCATGCATTCCCATACAAAAGCGAATGGAACCGCGGCCTAAAAGCTAGTTGCTACATAAAGTTTAATAATCACTGAGCAACAATTCTCGTGACGACAATGTATCCTGAATAGATATTGTAAACAAAACAATTACAACCCCCACTTTAGAGGGCGGGCTTCACCCATGTGACTCAAAAGACAGTATACTTACATCCTTTATTTTTAGACAGTCCTGCGCCAAGGGGGCTAGTGTTTATGAAGCACAAATGACGTGACAATCCCGTTTTTCAGTGGCTTTGATCGACAATGCATGCATTAAAATACCAATATTGACTAAATTTTTTCACTCGTTCCATGGTTTCAAGATATTTTATTTTCTGCCACAGTTTATACCAAAATGACTCTCATATAAAGCTGGGGTTATCCGCTTATTTTCAGATAAAACAATATAGTAACACGGATAGTAGCCTATGACCAAACAAGAGCAGCCTAAAGTAACGATCCTCTTTCTAAACTTCCTTACTTCTGTCGCCCTGTAATGTGACACTCAAGTAATAAATTACTAGGAACTTTGAAACGGTTGCGCTATGACCATGTTGACGTAGGGAAGCGGAAAGCGGAATTGTTTGTTAATAGTAATTTGTTATGCAAGGATGGAAAACTGTTATTTGCAGCGAGTACTTGTATTGAATGCCGAGCGAAACTTTCGGAAATTTAGCCACGAGCGTAGCGAGTTGATCAAAAACAGAAACCAGAGCGTAGCAAGGTATTCAGAAGCACGAGACGCAAACAATATTGCATCCATGCGAAACACACAGCTTTTCATTACACAGAGCGAGGAAATTATTACGTTAGATGCACCAAAAACAGTAGACAATATAGTGAAATGAGTTGGTTTCTGTGCAAGTGACAGATGTGACAACAAACGAAGCGCACAAAAATTACTTTTACTCAAAAAAGCTCGTAATGTGGACATTAATTCGACAACCTTCTTTGAGCAAAGTCGGACTTGCGGGCTACTTGGATTAGGCGCCAGAAAAGTTGTATGGAATTTCATTAATGTCGTGTTTTGCGGCCAGAAAAACTGTATGAAAATCCATTAATGTCGAGTTTTGTTTCATAAATAGAACTCAAACATCAGGTGCAAAAAGTATTTATTTAGAATTGGGCTGTATGGGTACTGGCAGTCGACACATTGCACAGAAAAAAAAAAGCGCGGCCATATTGTTTTCGACTTTTCGCGCCTTGTTCGAAGTGATTTTTTTCTGTGTTTTTGTTGAAAAAGTGAACTCTCAAAGCGACGAATCCTCGGATTTAATGTGTTTAACACCGCCGGACATTCAAAATCAAGCGAAATTAGTAATTGGAAATTTATTGCCACCGAAGTCAAAAGAAAAATACAAGCAAGCTTACCAACAAAAAGTTTGCGGAATGGAAAATCGACAAAAAGTACTTAATCTACGACAAATGGTAAGCTAATTAAATTACTATTTTATTTACTATTCTAATTAATATTTTAATTACTCGCATTGTTTGAGTAAAGCACTATACAAGCCTTGGTCTGCAATGAGTGCGCTTCTGGGCACGCTATGATTGCCTCGAGCTTAGCTTAGCTACGCTCTCGGCCCTCAAGTTTGGTCATCATTGCAGCCCTTGCTGGCCGCGCTATAAAGGCCTCGACCTTCGGTCTCGGCCTTCATTTCAGCTTGTCCATCAAGGGCTGCAATGCTGACCGCACTGTGAGGGCCTTGAGCTGCGCTACGCTGCGCTCTGTCGGCCATCAAAAGCGCGCCAGAAACGCACTCATTACAGATCGCGGCAGTAATGTACTATTGCCTCATCGTATGATACTAGTAACATCATTCTTTCTAAGCCTGGGAGATGTTAGTTACACGTTGGACCGACCAAGTCTGCTCCGCACTCAACACCACAGTATACGATGCCATACGATGCAGATAGGAACAACTGGCGACGCATCGTACGACAAAGATTGCTCCCGATAAATGACCACGACGCTCACTGATGAGGATACCGATGCAAGGAGGAGGATTAGTAAAGTTATTTCAAAACTACCCGTTCGAACCAAATCAAAGCTGCCGAACGTGGAAACTTTCAGACGATGTTTCTTTCCATGCCAGGCCAAAGGAGACCTTGAAGACCCAAGATTTAATGGCGACAAAACTACCCGAATCGATGGACCATTTGCAGGAGTACCTTTGCCATTCCTTACAAGAGATGAAGTTACTACTAAAGTTCGGACGCCGAGCAAAGGCAATTTCACTATCTCGTAATTATATTGCAATATCGCTCAGCCATTGAATCTGTACAAGCGAGACGGCAATTTAATTACGCGAGTGTGACAGAGACGCGTAAGTCGCGTAACAGATCAATGACCGAAATTGCCTCTGTTCGGAGTCCGGACTTTGCACCGTACTAGCTTTTAAACGGATGAACCGATTTTGATGCTGTATTTATTATTAGAAAGCAGGTTTTTAGTGAGTGTTCTTAGTTGTTTAATCAAAATAGGTTTAGCCGTTTATGAGATAATCGATACCTTGGGGTAGAAAGGTCGTAAAAGCCATTTTTGGCCAAAATGACTTAACAATGCAGTTTTGTTCAGTTTTTTTCTCTCTATCGAGTGGTATAGTCAATGTATCGATATTCGCAAAAAAGTGGCTTTAACTACCCCGAAAATTTTTAGATAATCCTGTAAATTTTGACGTATGTTACAGGTTTGATCATACTTTTGAATTCGTTTTGGTGTATTAGCTTATTTGTTTTTGTTTGTTAGGTCGTAAAAAGACACGTTGTTAATAGTTTGCATTTACACCCTTTTTTGTAAGTTTAATAAATGTAATTTGGCTTTTACACCCTTGGAATCTTTGAAATGAAAATAAAACTAGTAATTACGCCCCTTGCACATGTAATAAATGAACGGAGGCATAGTTTTACATACAAGAACATCGATATTATGCAGCTTCATCAGGCACAGAATAGTAAATACTCACTCATAGGTAGATTCGAGTGACATGGGTGTTAGCTTGTTTGTTCGTCTTACTTTTTTCTGCAATCAAGCCATTGAAATTTAGCTCTTGTGCCATACAAATAATGACTTTAATGCAATGATTAATTATTATTTTTCGAGGTAATAGTAAACCAACGTAACTTGAGCTATTATTTAGATTTTTATTGTTGTTTTAATAACCCATTGTCCAAGGAGAGGTGGCTTTTACGCCCTATGAATGAAAGATTTTAACATAATTAAATGCTATTAGTGGCTTTTACGACTCAACGCTTGTAAGTTATACTTTTATAACAGGAATCGATGATGATGATGAAGTTGTAACAATTCATGTAGTTTAAAATATTGAAAATAGGTGTTAATTATCTTTTTGTTGAGATTACGTGATTAATCTACCTAAACTAGATTGGAATCCAGTTGTAAAGGACTTGGGCTGCAAGTCCTTTACCATATTGTTTATTTTAAAAAGATTTTGATTCGGTGCGTAGTTATTTTTGTAAAACAGTTTTTTTTATTAACACAATATTGTCCCCATTCAGGTTTATAGTTTTTTTATTACGAAAAATTATATTTGTGTTTAAAGCTCAAAAAAAACATTGTTACCTATTTGTTTCAAAAAGAAGAATAGCAATTGTGCGGATTTTTTTATGACCCTTTAGTAATTATTATGGGTTTCGAGCAATGATATTATTATTATAAAATACAGTAGACCAACCCAGCCCAGTAAAATAAAAAAGGTAAAGGTTGCTATTAATACCAGCAGCGATGGCGAATTCAATACTTCTAAGATTACCGTACTCCTCGATCAAACACTTCATTCTTTGGAGACAATTTGGGTGACCTCATACCGCAGAATAGCCCATTGAAGAAAACTAAAAGAGATCAAAGTAAAATGACCATTATTGCTGTCGAAGTTATAAAACACCCATATACCTTGTGACAATGCACGCCAGTAAAGCTAAATCTGAGCCACAACTGCTAGTCACCTGCTAATTCCGCGCCACCGAGCCTGCAGCCCCAGTCTCTGCGCCACCCACTGAAATGTCTCGACTCTGGACCTCGACTCTGAACCTGGTAGTTTCCGCGCCACTGAGCCTTCAGCCTTAGTCTCTGCGCCAGCGCCATCCACTGAAAGATCTAACCTGGACCTCGACTGCCAACCTGGTAGTTCTCCACCAAGCCTGCAGCCTCAGTGTCTGTGCCACCCACTGAAACGAACGTCTTACCTGGGTCCTTAGCCTGTATTACATAATTAAGATTTGTTAATGCTGTCGGTCCTCTTAATGTTTTTGTAGTACAGCAAAGAATATTCTGATTCAAATTCGAGAAATTAGTTCTCTGGTTGTAGGAGAAAATAGAGGAAACCCCGGTTTTGTCCTTCTGCTGGGACGTGTGGGACGCCATCGACACGCCATTGCGTTACAGGCTAAGGCCCCTGGACCTCGACTGCCTACTTGGTAGTTCTCGCGCCACCAAGCCTGCAGCCTCAGAGTCTTTGCCACCCACTGAAACGTCTTTCCTGGACCTCGACTGCCAACCTGGTTGTTCCCGCGCCACCGAGCCTTGTATAATCTACTTTCTCAAGCAATCCAAAAGCTTGGAAACGATACTAATACAATATTTCCCGGACATAATTATATACCCGTTAATTCCATGTATGCCATCATTCAATGGGAAGTTCAAAAACTTACAGTTTGGAGCCCTTTATAATGTTATCTTTTTGTGTTGATTTCTTTTTTTTTAATTACCTAATGCTTTTATAATCTTTATTATTGAAAGGTTTAAAATGTTCTCCTTAATTCTGTTGATTGGTTTCCTTTTTTTTTAAACCAATAGTCATTATCACTGAATTTTTGTTTTAATTAGTCTTTAAAATCCCATAACTTTTATAGAAACTAAAGTGTAAAAGATAATTTTCTTCTTTAACAGCTTGTTATATTGTGTAGCTGTTGGTTCATACAATTATTTAATTTTTATTCAATATTACCTAGATAGGCAATAACGGTAGGTAGCAACAAAGTAAAATTTGCCTGTATAAATTAAGTTTAAATTTTATTTAGAGTTGTCTATCGCCAGAAAAATACTATTTCAAGGAATCATTAGAAAATTAAACGAATTCAGTATGAGTTATTGGTCAAATACACCATCTGGCTATTGAAAATCGAATTATAATGGGTTTTACAACTTTTGCTGTCGATAAATTACAGTAGTTACATCACACAAAAAAATACAGTTGTAAGCGTTAAGACCTTTTATTTTGACAGTATTGGTTTATACGCCAACATAAAAAATATGTATTGGTTGTTACACCCCAATGCACTGCTTCGTAGAGAGGTGTAAAAGCAACTTGATACAAAATTGTGCGGCGTAAATCCACCCTAACTTCTAAACCAAAGGTTTTTTCATAAATTTTCATTTCCCTACATAAAATATAAACAAACACAAGCTTTTCTCAATAATCCAAATCAATATGACTTTAAAAATGGAAAAGTTATGATTTTTTTAAGTTTTTTATTTTCGTTTTTTGCTCGTCCTGTAAAGTTGCTATTTTGGCTTTTACGACCTTTCTACCCAAAGGTATCGATATGCTAATTTGAAGCTAAAATATCGGAAGTATTTATTATTTAATTTTGTAGGTCTCTTTCTTTTTTTTCTTTTTCTTCATGAAGAACAATCGCTGTTAGCCGCACTAAGACCTTAACCCGACTGATACAAGGAACGGGGTAAACGACCCAGCCGAGGTGTCTGTCAGACGCGCAATGCCCCGTGCCACATCATTAATTTCTACCTAATGTCCCGCTCGGTGGGTGCCTGCCTTACCGCGGTGGTAATAATACAGGGTGCATACTTCGGAACGAATGCCATTATGTCGCCTGTACCTACCTACCTACAGGGTGCACTCTAAGTCGATAGCGAAACTTTAAGTAGTCTACTGATCAATACAAACAACTTTTACTAGGTGGCGAAAAAAATGGAGCGAAAAAAATATCAGCTGTTTCATGCATTTGGCGCAGTACTGAGTCGACCTTTTGTATGGAACAGCTGATATTTTTTTAGCTCCATTTTTTTCGCCACCTAGTACAAGTTGCTTGTATTGATCAGTAGACAGCCTACTAAAAGTTCCGCTATCGACTGAGAGTGCACCCTGTAGTGATCCAGAAAAAAATACTTCGAAACGCTAAATCTGGTAGAGCAGGATTGTTTGCTGACTTGTTTATGATGTTGGCCCAATGAATAACCCAAGTTTGTGACCTCAAGCGCCTACCCGAAACCTAGTCAAAAATGAAAAAAATCCGCAAAATTATTATGTTAGCAACGCTTTTATTTAAGTTTTCGATTTTTTTCCCTCCAATTGTGTAGTAACTTGGTATAAAAACTCTACAACAACAAACCAGTGGTTCCTAACCTGGGGGCAATTACCCCCGTAGGGGTAAAAGAGCTTTCCTGTGGGGGTAAATACGCAAAGTAGTAGTACACCTACCGCGAGTGGCAGTGCAAGGGGTCCGCCTTTATTGAGATTCTTTAAGATTGAAGTAGGTGATTTGACAAACAACAAGAAAAAATATTATAATGCCGTTTCAGAGCGAAACTAAAGAAAAAAACTTCAGAATAATAGTAATAGAAACCAGCCTTCAAATCAATCAATCAATCAATCATAATCACATTATTGCAAAAAAAAATGTTGCGTTAAGAAAATAATGTAAGAAAATAATTAACTACTATTATTTAAATGGATAACATTTTTAAGGGGGTAAGATCAGCTTTCCTTGGAGGTCAAAGGGGTGGCCGGACTGAAAAGTTTAGGAACCACTGCACTAAACCATCTGATTACATAGAAACAAAGGCCTTAGTTTTTGGAGCAAACTGCAATATTTTCATATAGGTATTTGGCCGTCATATTTTTCGTTACAGATCTTCAAGAGACAAGATTTATGATAAGTAGGTAGGTTAGATATCTTTAGCTTTGTAGGTAGTAAGTCTCAAGTCTCAACTTACACTGGCAAACGAATATTATATTGCCAAAGTTTACTCTGAAAGGATTTTATTAGCGTAGCAAACATGGCATGCTCAAATAAGTTTGCGTTCCAAAACTAACGCTCGCCGCCCAACTCCAGAACAGTTTTGACAGCTACAAGCTTATTGGACAAAATGTAAACAGCAGAACCTATTACTAGCAGAACATGAACTAAAATACCTTGCTAAGCGCGACCTACAGCTTTGAGTTTATGGCTATGACGCAAACTGACGTATTACCTACGGTAATATTTCAGCGTTGATAGAAACACTGGAACTACCTACCTATTGATTATATTAGAATATTCTTTTTGTACTAAAAACATATAACGACACATTACGTTACAATTGGCGACCTTATTGCTATTATTGCTTTTATGAGTATTTTAGTCAGCCAAACCCGACTGTACTAAATTGAAATCAATTTACGCAAGATAAACAGCAAACTTGCCCGTTTATCTTTGCAAAAAACTTACGTAGTGCTTTTAGCCCTTCACCACGCTTTCGTCTACCGAGCGATTTCGACCATCTCGCGTGTGAGCGTTTTTGCGTCAGGGTCGCATATTTGCCAATGAGGGCTACCGTTTTAATACTCACTACCCCTATAATAAGTTGGCGCCACTATCGAATAAGGTCATGAAGTTAGTTAATTCGCGCGTAAAAAAGATTTCCTTACATTAAAATCATATTTAATAAGTAACTTACAACTGTACCAATAAAACTGATCCAGCAAGCCCGTTTTTTTTTTTCGAATTAAAATCGGAACACTAATAGTCTGAAAGATAAAACTGTTTCAAATCAGTGGTTAGGTAGAAGCATTTCCTCAATCTCGCGCGTGAGCGTAGCGTTTTCGCGTCAAAATCGCGTATTAACCATTGCGCGTTTTTACGTTACACTCCCCCAAAACTGTGCTTCTGGCGCAACTACCTATTACAAACGCCTGAACGTTTCAAAACACGAGCGTTATGTGCGGCAAAATATATTATATTACGAATCCGAACCGTACCTACAATATGTGCCATTGTAGGTACGACCGCGAAACCGCAAGTTACCGCCATGTCCCCGAAGGAGAGAGCTGGCGACCCCCGTCCCAGCGCCGCCAACTTGACAAGGACAGGGGCGGATTCAAGGCTCTCATACACGTACTTATTTGAATAATAGGAAGGTGTTTTATACAGCCAATCGCCAGAGCAATTGTGAGGTCTTCATAACAAAAATAATGCTGCTATGATTCCTCATAAATATATTAGGAGTCTTTGAAATTCTCACAGTAAAAAAAGTGAAAGACAGAAGACTTTTGTTAAATAAATATTCCAATTACTTAACCTATAAATCACATTGAAATTAGTTCATCAGTTTATTGACAAAAGAAAGGAAAATATAAAATAAAATCCCCTTTTATAATGTCCGGAGTTGAGAAAAGAAAACACAATATGTTGCACATTTTGCAAACCATCTGATAGAGAAACAATACAATATGTTCTTGACATATTATTATTACCTACTGATAAAGAGGTCGATTAAATTTAACTATGTATTTAGGTAATAAGGCCTTTGCTACATGTAATCTGTAATGAATTCGCGAAAACAATACCTAATTTTGAAATTGATATTGAATTTTTTTAAGCGTAGATCAAACGCGCAAAAGTTACTATGACCCCCTCCTAATTAAAACCCTGGCTACCACCAGCGCGGACAACAGGCGAAGGGAAAGTGTCTTCCTCCAGCGGGAGGTTATGGGAACAAATAGGCAGTAAAGCTGCGTATTACCGCAGGCTGTTGTTTATTTGCGCGTGACACGTGACAAGGGGTGTCGTGCCAGTCGACTGGCTCCCAGCCTGGTCCGGCTACACGCTCCGTCTTGCTTGCGGAGGCCGAAAACTGTACCATAAAGAAAAATAAAAGTCCAGGGGACCGAGCTTCGATCGAATTCTGAGAGATGGCGCTACATTTTATTGATTTGCTTTGCCTCTAAGTAAACCAGCGTGATGATATAATATAATATAATATAATATAGTGTTTTTTATATCTAAGCTATCTCTGTTCCAAATTTCATCCCAATCGTTAGGTCCGTTTCGGGGATCCCCCAATTTAAATATAGGAGATAGGATAAAATAAATTCAACAACTCCGCAACTTGGCAGTTCGGATAATACAAGGTGTTACAAAAGTACCTAACTCTTTTTACAGGGTAATAGCACCCAGTGATAGGGATCACGACCAATTTTTTTTTTTGCTCTATGACGTTCCGTTGATTTTTAAATTAATAAAATGTGAACGCTGTGGCGGGAGAAAAGTATTTTTTAAATATTGTTTTCATTGACTTTCACAATGTTTTAAATGCACCTACACACACAAACATATTTTAAAATTTGAGCTAGTACCAAAAACAAAAAAGTTATGATTTTTTTTGAATTTTTTCAAGGTTATAAAATAAAAATTGAGTTTTTCAACTTTTTTTTACAGATTTGACATACTGTTGACCACTAGGTTACACCCTGTAAAAAGAGTTAGGATGTTTTGTAACACGTTGTATACGTAGAATCCAGCGCGCGAAATCTCAACCAATAAGTGAATAGTATAGTAAAAGGTAAAAAACTCACGCTGGCTCTTATTTCCGACCGAATTTGCTCATGTATGATCGAACTACGACGATAGACAATATTTTCTTTTTAAAACCGAAGTTGGGGAAATACACACATTTGCAAAGACCAAGGAAACAGACGAATGTAAGAATACTATGTAGGATGCCAAGACCCCCAAAGGGTTGATGTGGCAAAGGAAGTAAGAAGTAAGCTTGCAGGCTTGACGGAGTGTGTAGCCGATCCATAACGTGTAGCGACCACACAACGCTGTCGCTTGTCTTGCCGCTTAGTTTAGGCTGTCAACAGGCTTTGGCCACACTGGAAATCGTTCATGTCTCCTCCCAGAAGCGGAAAATGGCAGACTCTGCTGATGAAACTAAATCGCTAACGAAAAAAAAAATTCAGCAAGCTTTTTTCCGCATATTTTCGAAAGTTTTTGAGAGTCATTCCGTTTTCCAGTTAGTGGATGGATATGTTAGAAACGAAACTTATTGTCATAGTCCAAACTGAAACTTACATGGAAGTGTCGCGTATGTTTTTTGTCAGTAAAGTCATTCGACGTTACTAATACTAGTTTCACATTCAATCTAGTTACTCATATTTTTTTAATCACCATAAATATGTTCACCTAATGTTGCCAACGAAATGTCCTTCGCCATTTCGACACCCTTTTGCGAACGGCCAAATCAGCGCAATATTGAAAACGACCCCAATACACACACAATAATGGCGCTTCAAATCTA